>JANEHU010002780.1:0-50115 GCA_027563435.1 Nasonovia ribisnigri | reverse complement strand
ACATGCCACCTGCCAAGGTGATCTTTACTTCTAACGTAAATGCAAGCGCCATACGCATCTTGAGATGCGTCAGAAAATCCATGAATCTCAAATTCTTGGGTTGGTGCTTCCTTCGCCTTTCTTGGAATCTCTAGTGTTTGAAGTTCTGCAAGATCTGTCCAGAACTGGTGCCATCTCGACTTTATATCAGCTGGTAGAGGAGAGTCCCAATTAATTTTCATCTGCCACAGTTGTTGAAGGAACACCTTACCTTTCACGAGAACTGGAGCTAAAAATCCAAGCGGGTCAAAGATACTGTTCAGAGCTGATAAAAGGGCTCGTTTGGTTATCATTGCTTCTAACTTGTTGTTTTCCAAATTAAATTTGAACACATCCGTTTTAGGATTCCAGCACAGACCTAACGATTTAATTGTATCATGATCTCCCAACTTCAACACAAATAAGGGATCGTCATTGAATCCTTCAATTTTTTTTAATATTGTGACCGAATTCGAGCACCATTTTCGTAATGGAAGCTTGGCTGAGTTGAGTATGCTTGAAACATCTTGTTGCAACTTTAAACATTCTTCTTCAGAATCACCTCCAGTCATAATATCATCCATATAAAAGTCTCGCCTTATTGTTTTAGCTGCGTTTGGACAAAGTACTTCATTTTGCCTAGCTAATTCATCCAAACACTTCGTTGTCATAAAGGAGGCCGGAGTCGTACCATAAGTCACTGTATTCAATCTGTATTTTCGCAATACGTCGCTAGGATGCTCTCGCCAAACTATCCGTTGAAGATCTCGATCTTCCTTGGCCACTAATACCTGCCTAAACATCTTCTCAATGTCTGCGGTAATAACGAATTGATGCTTACGAAACCGACTCAGAATAGAAATTAAATCTTCTTGAATACTTGGACCACGCATTAGCACATCATTCAATGCAATACCATTCGATCCTCTTGCGGACGCATCAAACACGACTCTGACCTTCGTTGTTAAACTAGATGATTTTATGACAGCATGATGTGGTAAATAGAACGTGGGTCTAGCTGTAACATCGTCTTTAATCTCTTCCATGTGGCCCATCTTTATGTACTCGGTCATGAAATTGTTATACTCCATACGTAGTTGATCGTCACGTTGAAGCCTTCTCTCAACGTTTATGAAACGACAGGTTGCCATATTCAAGCTACAACCTAGCTCATTGACCCTTGAATTTGTAGGTAATCGTAAAACAAAACGACCATCCGAGTTTCTAGTGGCTGTTTTCATGAAATGTTCCACAGCTTCTTGTTCCTCCGAAAATTGTAGGTTAGTTTTTGAGGAGCGGCCGAATGGCTGGTTCTCTTCGCGTTGAATTGCCTCCCAGTCTTCTTCTAGTGACCTTCCAACTCCTAAAAGACAGGTTGCCACAACTTCACCAGTTACAACCCATCCAAGCTTGGTTCCTTGTAGTGATACGTTGCCAATCTCTAATGGAATTCTTTCAGGAGTCATAATATCGAAAAATACACCTGCTCCTATTAATATATCAACTGGGCCTGCTTGATCGAAATTGGGATCAGCTAATTGAATGGATAATTCCTTGTTAATTTTCCAACCATCCCTTGGTTTCCTGCATGCTGGAAGATCGCTCACTATATTCGGTAAAACATGACATGTGATATCTAGATTGAATGCTGAGACACATGACAGTAATTGAATGTTGACTCTTGAAGTGGTTTGCAACTGGCTTGTACCAATTCCACACACTGGTAATACCACCCTCTCACTGGGTAATTTCAGCTTGTTTTGTAGACCTTTAGAGATAAAATTCAATTGTGAACCGCTGTCTAACACTGTACGACATTTATGAGCCTTACCATTTATGTCTCTAATTATAACTACCGCGGTCGACAAGAAAACATAACTATTTGCTAATGTAGCAGCCATTGCATGTGCATGTCCTTGAGAAGTTGACGTACGCGTAGGGCTTACCTCCTGTTCATCATTCGTTACGTTGTCATTGGTATTATCTGGTCTTCCCTCAAGATGAAGTAGTGTATTATGCCTGCGATGACAACGACCACATGAATACTTGGATTTGCAAACATTCGCTAAATGAAAACCTGATAAACAGTTAAAACAAAGTCTAGCATCTCTTATTACATTTAGGCGTTCTATTATGGGAAGTTTCTTAAAGCCTTCACAAGTATATATTCTGTGCTGACCCTTACATTTAGGACAGACATCATGTTCCGTTCCCACCATTAGAGCGAACTTCTTCGGTTTTTGCTCTGGTTCCTTCCCCCTTGAATAATTTCGCTGACTGTCTACTTCACCAGAAATCTGTTTACTATAATCAGAATTCTCTAATGCAACACATCTGTTTGCCAGAAACCTTTCTAACGCTTCATATTTTGGCAAGTCTGTGGATTCTTGGCGCAATTGCCAATCATGACTTGTTACTGTGTCGAGTCTACTGACTATAATTGTTACTAACCAGGCATCCCATTGATCCGTTGGTTGCTTCATAGCCTTAAGAGCGGCAATGTGAACGCAAATGTGAGCGTGAAGACGTTGTAATTCACCTGCAGAGGTTTTTTGTATGTATGGAGTCTCTAGTATTGAGCGAATATGTGACTGAATAACAAGTCCTGGATTGTCATACCTCTGTTTTAAGCGATTTAATGCCACTTCATAGTTTACATCTGTCATTGGTACAGATTTAACCAAATCGAGTGCAGCGCCAGTAAGATGAGACCTTAAATAATAAAACTTTTGGGCGGAAGAAAAACCAGTATCTTCATGCACCATGACTCGAAAACAATCATAGAACGATTGCCAGTCTTGAATGTTACCGGTGAAGGTTGGCAGTGAAATCGGTTCTAATCGGACTCGATTATTTGTGGTTGATGCGCTGACCGACATATTGTTGATACTTGAGTTAAGACTTTTCTTCGTATTAATAATTTCCTGGATTTGAGAACGAATACAATAATACTCATTTTCAAATTTAGTACGCTCTTCTTCTTCTGAGGTTTGCTCTTCCACTAAAAGCTCTAGTTGAGTTTGTGTATCATCAAATTTTCTGTTTATTGTGGGCAACTCTTCTTGCCTAAATTCCAACAGAGTAATTGGATCTTCATCTATATCAAATCTTGAGACGAATGTCTTCATTCGCGTCAGCGATGCCTTAATTACACCACGTCTTTTCCTTAATTCGGAAATATCCTTTTCCTGACTCATATTCATATTGTGCAATAAGTGCGCGATTAAAAAAAAAAAAGGAACACCGATATCTGGTCAAACGGACAATAGCTGACCAAGTTGCTATAATAATATGAGCGCAGTATTTTAACGAATAAAATTGACCGTATTATCTTATACACCAATATACATTATTTACTACAGGTACTCTTCACGACTTCATAATATACTATAATTTGCTACTGATAATAATAATGAAGACGTTTATCAGATTATTACATAACAGAGATAGGTATTATAAAGAAAAATAATTTTACTGTTATATGTATATACAAATGTCAACATCAATATCAATAGAATAATGATTAAATTATGATATCTGAATGTTGTACTATATATTATTATACATTGTTATACATCTATCACGTCGAGGTCACCATAATGTTTGCGCCGGGAACGAACAACAATAGGCCGTGGGCCCGGTCAGCAAATACTTCGTCGCGCACTCCTATCACACACCGACCGACCTATAGCTTGTGTGTACTTATATTATGTAATTAGCATTCAACAGAAGGTGGCCAGGTTCGCCGAGCAAATCCTGAGAATGCTAGTGTGTATGTGGGTGTGTGAAGTGTAAACTTATAACTAATTGACTAGGTAACTCAAATAATAAATATGGCAATTAAATATAAGTTGTCACCCTTTGTTTATTGACGAAAGAATATATATAATAATAAATA
Organism: Nasonovia ribisnigri; assembly: GCA_027563435.1. Classification (NCBI taxonomy): domain Eukaryota; kingdom Metazoa; phylum Arthropoda; class Insecta; order Hemiptera; family Aphididae; genus Nasonovia; species Nasonovia ribisnigri. The sequence goes on along the minus strand of JANEHU010002780.1, from coordinate 46,199 downwards.
TATAGCCAGACCGGCTCAACAAACAATAATAATAACGATAACAAGTAGGTACTCACAATAATTTAAGATGCGAAGACTGGCCAGCCGCTACATGTACCTAACCTAAATATAATATTATACAGCGCTAATAAATAGTAATTATTACAATAATGTTACAGCGAATTGCTCTCACAATAACACAAGATAATGTTACAATGACGATGGCTATACGAGCCTTAACAGAATAATAAACACAGCGGCGATATGCGCACACGAATAATATAAAAATTACAACAGAATAATAAAACACAGCGGCGATATGCGCACACGAACAATTTATATAAGAAATATAATAATAAGAACTTCCACAATTTTTCGTACATTCAACCATACGGGTTTGCGAATGACGCACTACTAACTAATAATTAACAAACACAAATAAAATATAATTTATAATTCACTGTATAGGATACAGATTACTGATAGGTATGAGATGTGTGCGTTGTGGGTCGGGGGGTGGAGGTGCGCGGAGTGGTCAGCGATACCTATTGTCGCTAATTATAATAAATTGGTGATATGGACTTACGTAATAATATAACTGTCGTTGCGGCGCGAACACCAAACGATTCATTAAAATTACAAATGTAGAACATTTTTAAAACTAAGTTGTCTATTATAATGTTTAAAAATAATTACTTATATGCTTTGTCACAATTTTTTTTTAATGTTTCCTTTTTGCAGTCAGGAAATATTTTTCTGTAATCACTTACAACTTGTAACACAAACTGTTTTTGTTCCTCATTGGTGGTGAGTATTGAATTGTAGTCTTCAATCAATTTTATTCCCCTCTCGGCCGTGTCATTGACAGTTTTCAGTTTAGAAACCATTTGCAATGCATTTTGAAAAGATAAGTTTTCACTCCAATCTGCTGGGTCATTTAAAAGAAATTCTGTATCCAAGTTAAATATTTTGAAAAAATCTAAAGTTTCACTTGAGACGAAAAACTCTATTTCATTTTTCACAAATTCTGAAATTTCTGATTCTTTTAAATTTAAAAAAAAGTCGTATTATTTAGTTTAGCGCCAAGAAAAATCATTGTTAACTCGAGTAACTCCTTGTAATCGTTTCGAGGTTGTACAATTTTCAAATGTTCTTTTACAAACTCTAAGACTCTTGTTGAATGTGGATTAATAATTTCTTTAATTTGTTTGTCCGAAATACCTGGAGAAAAATTGTCCTTGTTTATTTTATTCCACGAGAGCTGGAATCTATTGAAAATAGATACTTCTTTAGCAGATGGTTTATTTAATTTTTCTTCAAAAACGCTTCGTAAAATTATTTCATAAATATGATGTCTGCATGGCAAATAAAATAATTTTTTTCCTAAAAGCCTTTCTAATAATACACAAGTACCACCCAATCGACCACTATTAACTGCAGTTGTATCAAACGACAGAGCTTTAACTGAATTTTGTATATTCCATTCAATTAAAGTTTTGTAAATAACTTCTGCCTGTTTATTTGCCGTTGCTTTTTGTAAAACTGGAATACTTAAAATTTTTTTTGTCCCTAAGTAATTTTAAGGTATTCTGAATCATTTGACTGGTACAAATAAAAAGAACGGTTATGCCAGATTTTTTGAGCTTTTACTTATTTTTTTCATTAAATTATAACTATGCCGGTAATAAATTATGTAATAATGTCAAGTGACATTTTTGAAATCATCATAAAGTTTGGTACCTAGAATAGTAAATGATAAATGTTTTTTGGTTGAAAAAAAAATCATAACCCAATGTTTAGAAAATGTTGTAAAAAATTACAAAACTACTCAACTTCAAGTGCCCGGGGGCACGGCTTAAAATTAAATGATCGATTTCAAATTTTGCAGGTATTATTTTTTTGGGCATTAACAAAAAATGGGTTGGTGCCGTAAACTGTACAATTAAAAAAAAAATTTACAAGAGTAAGCTAAGGGCCACCCTAAGGCCCCTGCAGTAGAAATATCAGTTTTACAGATTTGTTAATAATTTAATTATTTGCAAAAACCATATTATGAAACATAAAAAGGGGGTCAAGTGATTGTCACTCTGCTGTACAGTAGGTTACAAGTAGATCACTGTATAATGGATGGTATTAAATTTGAATTCAATGATATAATATCATTGTATACGAAAAACGATTCTGAGCGGAGACGGTATGTCAGTCTAGGATATTTTAAATTATTTGGTATTGTTATTATGCAGTAGATGCTAAATTGATCAATATTATTCATATTATTTAATTATTAACCTAAAATTATCAGTGATACTAGAAAAATATTATAATATATACTTTTACTCGTTAAAATTGATTTTAATATGTAATTTCGTCCAAATTTGAACTTAAGATGTCTGTAAAAAATAACCCGCATGTTTATATATTTTTTAGATTTTTTGATTACAGTATGTACTATTTATTAGAATCTTTGTTTTAAATTTTCAATCCTTAGTTATAAAAACTGACCATTTTATAATTATTAAATTACAATGATTGATAATTTTCGAAATTTTGATGAATTCTGTCAAAATTTAAACTTTAAATGCTTAAAAGAAAAATGTGTGCCTATGTATTTTTAATATTTTTGAATTGCTATTGTAACAATATATCAGGAGCCTTGTATTAAATTTTCATTATTTTTTGCCCAACAAATAAAAATATATTGGTATTTACATAAAAAAAACTAAAAATATTGAAAAATGAAATGGTCCGTAAAAAGTTCAAAAACAGTCAAAATAAATTCAAAATTAGATGGTGTATAGAAAATGCTAATAAACATTCAGTCAAGATGTCATGTCTCTATGGTCATTTCTTTTAGAGCTATACCAAAAAGTAAAAACCAAAAACGATTTTGTCGAAAATTGGTTTTCCGTAAAAATTCACATTTTTCATTTGTTTTTCACTACTGGGAAATTTTAACTTTTTACCCCCCAAAGTACCAACTACATTCACTTTCCTGTCAGAAAAGGTACTATTGAAGAAAATTGAAGCATTTTTACTGTCCTAAAAGGTGATGACAGACATAAAAAAAAATAAAAAATCACACATCAATATAAAATCAATACATTCATCGCTCCGCTCAGAATCTAAAATGTATGATATAAAAATGTTAGTATGAGATACGTAATGAATTTATGTTATTTCTTATTAATAATTATTATATATACATATGTATACCTATGTGTACCTGTGAATAATGTAGAAATCAAGGACTTTTAATTGTTAGGTAATACATTTCATATTTACATAAAAAGAACTTATAAGAATCCCTAGTCCTTTACTTATTTGGATCAACATAGACGAAACTAGAAAATTTTATTAGAACAGGTCAAATGATAAATATGAAAAAAAATGTAATTAATAAAATAACTATTTTATTTTAATTTTTAATTTTTATCAAGTCAGTGTGTTATCCAGTCAGTATTAGCCGTTAGATCAAGCCATGACCAGATGGCCTGACTGGCCTGACCCGTAGTTTCACTTGTATGTGAATTAATATTCAAATTCAATATATACCTACTTACAATATTATATGGATACTTGAGTTAAAATATATAGATCATAGATGTATATAGATTATAATAATATGTAGTTTGCATGTGTGGCTGCACTCACACATGCAAAGTACCACGTATGACATACCTACCACATACTACCTATCTATAATAACATTTTTTTCGGAAAGGTTGGCTAGGTTAGCCGTGAGGTATCTCACAGACATCGCAGAAGTATCGCATTTTTAGAAATATGATATAGTTAAGCTTCAATAAACCTTTTTTTATGAGTTTCATATTAATTATAAAAACAAATAGGTAGGTACTTACTTTAAAATGTTGTTAGCATGGGAAAATATAGTGAGAAATTTGTAATATGCGTATACAAATATAAAATAATTGTCTGTCGTAAATAATTATTATACTGGGTGTCTACCTATAGCCAACTTTCTTTGTCCAAATTGACTCAATATATGCAGTGGTGCTATACTGCTATATATAGGTATTTCAAAGATTTTGAGAAATAAATCATTATTTAATATTTATTTATTATTTCATTAATTTGTGTGCAATTTAATATTTGAATAATTGCATTCCAAAAACAATTTTGGGAAGAGTCAAATATAAGTACCTACCTAATATTAAGTCAATATTTTCAATTTTAATGTAAATAGTTCAAAGTTCCATATAGGTCCTTATGATATTCACAAATGTTATCTATGCTACACACGATTTTCTTAACAGCCGATGCGTTTTTTGGTACAAGAGGTCTTGCAGGAACAACTCTCATATTATGCTGTAGAATAGTCGGGTTTCGTTATTTTTTTTTATTTAAAAGAAGAGAACATTAATTTTAGGTTGCATTAAAGCCCGATTTTCAAAATTATGATTTATAACTATAAAGAAGCTAAAATATGAATTTGAATACAGAATAATGTACTATATTTGTTCTTTTTCAAACATTTTTTTCTACCAATATTTTATTAAAATTTAGCCTTTGATCCGACCTGAAAATGTTCTCTTCTTTGAAATAAAAAAAAAAAATTAACGAAATCCGACCATTCCACAGATATTGTGAGAGTTTTTCGGGTTTTTCCTGTGAAGTCATTTTTGTTGATATAATACATCCCCCACCCCCTAAATAGGTATCGAACTATAGATTAGCGGAAAAGTATTTTAATTAAGGTATCTACTAACTAAAATATGAAATTTAACTTTCAAATTTTATAAAATTTCAAAAATTGTAAAAGCCGGCAACGACTCCCTTAAACTACGAGATAATGATATAGTAATAGTATAATAATAAATAATAATATAACCTACCTATACAAAAATATAAATATAAAACACATTAATTGAAAACTCGCATCGGGGTTACTAATTAGTAATTACTGTAACCTATATGGATCTTCTATACCGCGTTCGCTTCACTATTAAAACATTCAACATACCTTATGTGTTGTTACTGGTAACAACTAACATAATAAAAACAACAATAATAGGTTAGTAAAATAGGTTATTATTAATATTTAATAAGTAATAACTTATACCTATTTTCCTCGACACGCCTAGTAAAGTTGTAACTTGTAATCATATAGATATAGGCTATAATGGCTATAATATATAATATCATAATTCATAACCCGCAGCCGGCAGGTGTGTGTATCGTAGCCATGTAGTCGTATAGATGGCATTTAACCAGAAACTATTTAGAAGGAATAATATTAATATAACCTCACAAGTTACAATAATACAATATCATTCAATATAAATCATTGTGCAATATATTAATTTGTAGATGCAAGGTAGGTATTATTATAACTTATAATATACCTATCATATTGCAAAATTATTGCATTGCGTGCAAGGTATACTTATAAATTATAATTTTTAAAACTGCGAAGCGCACTATATATACATATTTATAACATTTATAATTAAAGTTATTTCAACCTACTTATAAATACTTATTATTAAAAAATATAAAACATAATAAATAATATACCTAGGTGACTATCAGTGAAGTGTATCAAAAAAGGATGGGCAAGTGGATGTCGCTCTGCTGAACAGTAGGCTATAAGTGGGTTACTAATTAATATATGGTATTACATTTTAATTAAATGATATAATATCATTGTATACGAAAAACGATTCTGAGCTGAGACAGTTCATCAGTGTGTATATTTTATATTATACTTAGGTATATTGTTATTTCTTATTATTAATATGGTGGCCAATAAGTTTAATTAATATTATAAAATTAGAACAAAATAACTAAAATTGTTATTCTTGGTTATTTAATATGTAATTTCGTCCAAATTTGATCATGAAATAACTATAAATACACTAACTGTGTGCTTATATTTTTGAGATTTAGAGAATAAACTACTTATGTGGAACCTTGTTTTAAAATTTCAATCCTATTGGTTATAAAATTTGAACATTTTATCAATTTTTAACTACAAAATCATTTTTTAATTTTAAATTTGATAAATAATGTTGTCAAAAATAGAATTTTAAATGCTTATAATTGTAGGTACCTTTGTATTTTAATAATTTTCAACTACTTTCGTAATAATAATATATCAGGAGCCTTATATTACATTTTAAAGCTTTTTGACCCAGCGAATAAAATTGTATTAACATTTATAGAAAAAAAAACTAAAAATTGTAAACAGAAGATGACTGTAAACAGCTCAAAACGAGTCTAAATATTTTGAACATTTTGATTTATTGACATATTTAAACTGTGTAATAATTGTATAATATTAATAAATAAATAAATTTATAGCATATAATTAAATTATTATTAAAATGACTTCTGTTAAAAGCAATTATTATAGCTGAAAAATGTATATAATTTTCATACACATTAGTCGGAAAATAATATTAATAAAATATTTAAGGCCAACTGTGAAGTTTATATGAACCGAGAAAGGGGTTTTTCGTTGACAATTGAATCAGAAATAACAAGTACATATGCAAAGCAAATTTTGAAGTAATTATCATTTTATTTACAGATCTCCAATCTCGAAGAAAGTTGCAAATAATAATAATAATACATTTTTTTTTCTGTTTGTATTTTATTTTTACAATGTATTATAGTATGTACTATAACTACTTGAATAATATTTCGATATAATAATATATAGGTACAAATATTGGGAATACATATAGGTGTAGGATATAGATAATTTTTGTTTCACTTATACTTTTAGATTCCGAGCGGAGCGATGATTGTAGGTATTATTAACTTGACGATGATGTGTGTGTTTTTTTTTATTATTTGCGTCATCACTTTTTGGAACAGGAAATATCTTTTATTAATTGGTAATTTACGAGGAGGGAGGGGAGTCAGAAGTCAAAAATTCCCAATAATTCTCAAAAGCATCAGAAAAACAAACAAAAATTAAGGAAAAACTGAGAATTTTACGCAAAACCGGTTCTTGAAATATAGCTTTTGTTTTTTTTAGTGTAACTATAAAAAATGACAAAATATAGTTGAAATGTTCACTGAATTTTTGTATTAACAATTTATAATCACGCCATGATATTTTCGTATTATTGTGACTTTTTGAGACCTATTTATATAGGGGCATAAGAACATTTTTAGTTTTCTTAGTTTTTTTAAATTAAAAAAATAATTTCGATATCAAATTTTCGGTTCGTCAAAAACTTGAAAATATAATACAACGTTCTTCATAAGTTGATTTTAGTGGAAATTAACGAAAAAGTTGAGCGTAAATCCAAAATAATTTTTAATGCACGTCTGTAATTAAGATTCATCAAAATCACAAAAAATTGGCAAATTATTTCGAGTTAGAAATTCATAAAAATGTTATGTTTCTATTTATATCTAATAGCTTTGAAAATTTAAAATAAGATTCCCTTTAGGTTTTTCTAGAATCAACAATAAAAAAATGTTTTCCGGAATGTCAAATAATTTTTTACGAGCTTTTGAAACTAGAAATTGGATATTTACCAGTAATTTAACAAATCCTCATAAAACGATTTTCTTATTTTGTCGTTATTCAAAACTTATAGCCGTAGGAACTTGAAATTTGTATCAAATGTTTATTTTATCATTTTCTATATATACCTACATAGATACATCAATACATGATACAATTTGCAAAATATTTTTACTCGTTTTGAGTTATTATTAAAGTTGCTATATTTAACATTTTGAATTTTTTTATTTTAGTATTCTATAAATGTCAATAACATTTTATTCATTGTGTCAAAAAGCTTGAAAATATAATTTAAGGTTCCTTATAAGTTATTATAATAGCAGTTGATAAATGTTAAAGATCCATAGGCACAATTTTTTTTATAAGTACCTACCTATTTTAAATTCAAATTTTGACAAAATGTATAAAAATCTCGAAAATTATCAATTAATGTAATTAAAAAATTATGAAATGTTCAATTTTTACAGCTAAGGATTAAAAATTGAAAATAAAGAAAATCATGAGTAGTTCATGTACTGTAACCAAAACATCTAAAAAGTATATAAACTGCTAAACTGCAAAGTTATTTTTTAGACGTTTTAAATTCGAATTTGGACGAAATTACATTACTAAAACCAAGAATTATGATTTTAGTTATTAAATTATTTTGTTGTAATTTTAAAATATTATTAGGGTATAAGTATGTTATTATATTTTAATTTTATACACACAATGATATTTTCGAATGTAATTTTTTCTAAAAAAATACCTAAGGAATTAGTATTAGTACAACAAATACTAGTGCCTTATAGTAAAATGATGTTATATCAGTGAATTCAAATTTAACACCATATCCATTACAGTGACCCGCATGCTTGTAACACCTACTGCAGTACAGCAGAGCGATTTCCACTTATACCAGATTTTTTTATTTGACTTTTACATATTGGTTTTCTTAGATATTTAAGAGGTAACTATGGATTAAAGTATTAAATATTAGAATGAATGCAGTTATTAGCTCGCAAGTGATTTTTGTGAAATTTTTTTTTCAAAATGTTTGTTTTTACATACTTAATAGTTAATATGATGGTTTAAAAAATTTTCTTAGGTGGTTATGATCAACAAACTTAAAAATCGTGTTTTTAAGTTTAAAAAAGGTGGACAAGTGGGTCCAGCCTAATAACCACATGATAAATTAAACTTAACAAAGTTTCATGTTTAAAGTAAATTTTTTAAAATATAAAAAATAGAGGTTAGGTTAAAAAAAAAATTAAAAAGATAGTGGATGCCAACGGCACGCAGTGTTCCCAAGCGGTCACCCATCCAAGTACTAACTACGCCCGACGTTGCTTAACTTCAGTGATCGGACGAGAACTGGTGTATTCAACGTGGTATGGTCGTTGGCAGTGTAAATAGAGCCATTAGAAGATATTAATATATTTTATAATATCCACTATTTTTCTCATAATATATTAATATTATTACGGCTTTTAATAGCATTAATGTAGCATAGTAACGTATAACTTAGTGTTATAACAGTCTGCAGTTTTCCTGCAGGAGACTCCATAACTATGTTTTAGTAGATATACCTATCTAACTTAAAAGTTAAAAAAAATTCTTGATGAGCTCTGATTGTATTATTCAATTATTTTATTTAGAATCTAACAAATTAAATTAAATACCTAATTTATCTATTTCAAATACGTCTTAACAATTGTGTATACATAAAATTAAATACCATTTAGTACCTCCCTACCTAAATGACTACCATAATTTTATTACCATAATACCTATTGACTATTTTTAAACTAAATAAATTTAATGATTTCAAACTTTTTGTTGAATCTTTACAGTAATATGGTATTGTACATTTATACCTAATTAAGTAATAAATAAAAAAAGTTTTTATACATTAAAATATAAAATCAATGTACCTAAATTACTAAATATTTTTTAAAAATTGAAACTCTATTATTAGGTATTTAGGTAGGTACCTACCTATATCTACCTATAAATAATGTATACTTCAGTAGCGTACATAGGAATTCATTTCGGGGAGGGGGGATTTTATTTTTTTTTTAGTTTTAGGTTACTGCACAACATATTTCTTTTTTTGAATGACAAGATTCATTTTAATTGAATGTTCCTAAATAGAGGTTTTTTTTTTTTAATTTTGATACATACAAATATAGAGGTTCAAACGAGTAGTAGGTACTAGGTAGGTGGTTATAATTTGCTTATAAGTATTTTAAGTACCTATAAATTACTGATAAGTGGAGTAGTGGACCAACATTTTGCATCGTACATTCGTATCTCTTTGCCATCAAACTCCGCTCATCAAAACTGAAACTCCCAATACTTATAAAGTTATTTAGTTATAACTAATTCACAACTAGTTAAAAACTAGATTTTTACATAATATAATAAATCTCAAAAAATTATTCTGCTTTGGAATATTAAATTTAAAAAAAAAATAGGTAAGTGGGTGTTACTCTGATGTACGCCAGTACAGATAGGGAGTCACTGTATTGGATGGTGTCATATTTGAATTCAAGGTTATAAAATCATTGTATACGGAATACGATTCTGAGTGCAGATGGACTGTCAATTATAAGCCTATAATATCAGGTATTATAAGTAGGTAAATTTGATGATATTATTGCGATTAAAGTAATTTATTTTACTATTAAGCATTACTGCATTAGTAACTAGTAAGTACAACAGTAGGTTAAAATCTTTTTTTTTCGAAAAATTCGCATTTGAAAATGTCATTGTATCTATAAAATATAATAATATATATATCCACGGTTAATATTTTTAAATTACAACAATAAATAACTAAAATTGTTATTCTTGGTTTTAAAATGAAGATAATTTCACCCAAATTTGTACTTAAAATGTCTAAAAAAACTGTGTTTAAGTATATACTTTTTAGATTTTTTGGTTACAGTATGAACTATTTTTGAGAATCGTTGTTTTAGATAATTGTGAATCCTATTTATTTTGCTTAAAATAATTTATATTTATGACATATATCAAGAAACATAGAAACAGGTATTTATTTTAGTCACTATTATAGTAAATCATCCAACCAATTTATTGTCGAGAATTGAAAATGTACCTATTGTACCTATACATGGCTAACAAAGCAGAAAATCCATAAGGAAAATGCTAATTTCGAAGATACGTCATCTCCTCATCTCTTGCCTTTAATAAACTTCGGTTGTTACCATAGGAGCAAAATCGATTTAGTGGAGACTTATTGCCACAGTAATAATATTATTATTGAATAATCTTAAAAAAATGTTTGGGAAATGTTTGAGAGAGCTTAGAGCCTTAGCCCCTTAATCCCCTATGGTTGTAATGCATCAAAATATTTAGGTCGAGTGGTAAAGAGACTTAATCTCATTGCTATGAATAATAATATATACACGGTGTCGTGGTCCGTAGATTGATGTACTGATAATTGATATGCAGTATTGCAGTGGCTTTTATTGTTGTCGCTACTTGCTATTATAGTGCTAAAGAATAATATTATAATAGGTAAATGCTTTTGATTATTTTCGTGATGAATAGATATTATGTTTAACATTGTGCGTATAGCTTGTAGCGAACACAGCAATTTAAAACGGCCAAATTCGTAATTGACTTCATAATAGGAGGTATCTACTACAATATTACAACAATAATACATATAATATACCTAAAATATAATAACGACAAAGACGGTATAGAGGCAGTGGGGCTTATTTTTTTTTTTAATAATATAATATTATATTAAAGAGACGGCAATAAACTGTACACAAACGGTACCGCCGGTAGGGTTATTTATAAGTGCGCGTATGACCGCGCTGTAATATATAACACTGCGAGCGACGAAAAAAAATTCTCCTTACACGCGTATTATTATTATACGCATTGGTCGTCCGAGCGAAAACGGTGTTTCGTATTTGTATATTATTATTTTTATACACTCTCTCGAAATAATATACCGCCGGCACACTCGCCAACCGAACGGTCGGCGTAGAAACCTCTCGCTCGCTCTGTATGCCACTTGTGTGCCGTGTGCCAATGACACACACGCGGACTGCTCGGCCAACGGTCATCCCTTCACCGCGACAGGCGACAGCGACGCCAAAAGGCCTGCGAGACCGTAGTCAGTGTCTATGGTCCCGACGCGCCAACGATATCGAGACTGCGCCAGGGGCGTCGTCACTAGACCCGTTTGTACGGTGGTGGGGGGGGGGGCACAAAAATATTAAATTGCTTATTGTAAATTATATATTTATTGTAATAATTTTAAGTATATTTTAAGAGGATGGTTTTTTATATCAAAAAAAATCTGAGAGGGGTTGGAGACACATATAGACTGATCAAATCCATATTTTGTATTATTTCTTTCATCATACGGGAGATCGTCATGTGACCGAAAATGCAGTATAAAATATTTGAAAAATAAATTTTCGTATAGTATACCATACTCTACTTTTCTGACGTCATTATTAGTTCTCGGGAGTCGGAACTAGAAAGAGGGGTGAGTTTTAACACTTCAATATACTATGCATTTTATCCGATCACTCAAATACCTGTTAAAATTATATAATATAATAATGTTCTTTAACAAATGTTAACTTGTGAGAGTTTGCTCGAAATCCGAATAGATCGCGGCTGGCCTTGTGCAGTTGTGCAAATTTATAAATGCAAGGCCCCCGAGATCCCGATTCCCGGACAACTAAAAATCATTGCTATACTTACTAATTTTAAGAATGTAATATTGTAATGTCATCTTCGTTGAGACCATGAATAGTTAAAATAAATTATTATTTCTTATAATATATTTCCATTAATAAAGCTATATAAGCCTTTTGCGAATGGACTAATCGCATCGGCATCCACCCACATTGCTACGAAACGTTTTAACTTTTATCACATGGATGCCGAATACCTATAGGTATGTTATATAAATTCTAAGTATTAAATGACCGAATATTTTTGATCTATACTGTTGTATACATATAGTCGATATCAGTGATATTGCGTAAAACTACAAGACCTGAGCGTTATAAAATAACAACGCAAAAGCAACGACAAATCCATATTCATCATGACAGTGTGCAGTGGTGTACTTGCAGCTACGTCAGGGAAACTTTATTTAATAAAACATTTTTAAAAGAAAACTTGTAGCGGACGATGGATGGATCACCATTCTCCTACCACTTGAGGTAAAGGCTTGATATTTTTATTTGTAGGTGTATAGTATGTATACCTATATTATATTATTGTATATTTGTATATTATCTTTATTATATCTATAACAAAAGGCATAAAATTGTTTTATAAATAAAATAAAAATTAATTTAACTGCTGAATAAAAAAAAATTCAAAAAAGTTGATTTATGTTGGGCGTGGAACGCTCCCCCTTCGTTGTAATGCGTAGGAGCTGTATTAAAAACTATAAATCATCCCCTCCACCATTGGCCGTGCTTCAGACGGGCCAATGCGTCTTCCGCCAGGACGATCGAAACGATTATTATGGTCTGGGGATGTTTTCATACGATCGATTTATCGTCCGCCGCTTCGTTGGCCCACGTAGTACACCCACACACACACACACGTTATGTTATATAATAGTATATATAACATGTATGTGGTATATAGTATATTATACACTTCACCCGTTTAACTAGTGTCGAGGAGTAGCGAAATTGGGGCAACAGCTGATCCGATTTTATTCGAGTGGACTCGGCGCGCACGCGCCCAGGGGTTAGGGATCGCGCCTGCGTGTCCGCGCCTGATAACCCGTCCGGCCGGGAGGGACCGAGGAAATAGGAAAACGAGTGGGAAAAAAAAAATCGCGCTCGAGGCACCACAATCAATGATCGTCACATCTGCCGTCTTCCAGACCGGCCGCCGAGCTACGCTTTCCGTCTTAACGTCCACACCGTGCCAACACAGTGCCGCTGGCCAGGTGCGGCGGTAATCGGTCGGCGTGCGAAACAATTTTAATAATAATATCATAATAACATAATCCGCCCGCCGAGTGCAATCCGACACCCGCGCGCGCGTGTCCGACGGCCAAAGCCGCCGCCACCGCCGCCGCCGCCGCGCCGACTACGCGACCGTCGACGCACGTCGTTGAGTCGCGCGCTCCGATCACGCAGTAAGCCAGTAACTAACGACGCGGCGATACGGACGGACGGGTCGATCAATACCACCACCGGGGCGCCTAGCGTAATAGCGTCGCGCCGTACATCACAATAACCGCGGTCGTCGTCGTCCGTTGTTTTTCGCCGTGTAACGTTGCGTACCGCCGCCCGCCGACCCGCTTCACCGCCGCCTAGCAACTCCCCGACATCGCTCCCGACGATATATAATAATAATAATAATAATAATTATAATATCGATATTATATTCGTTCCGCCGCCGCCGAGGGTGTTCCGCCGGCCCGCCACCGTATCTCTTCCGCGTCTTATCATGACGGCTGTTACGTCGGCGACGACGTTACGCAGCTGCCGTGTCGATACCGTCACTGTTGTCATTATTACCAACGGCGTTGGTCGTACATCGGTCGTGGCTGTCCAACGGCCGTCTCGCTGAAAGTGTGTCCGTGCCGGTCGGACCCGCAGACCGACAGCAGCTGCCCGCTGCCGGTCAGTCCCTCGCGTAGTCGCTGTCCGCTGTTCCCCTGTAAGTATTAATGTTTCATTTGACGTAGTACGATATTTACGTAACCCGCCCCGATCCGTCCTACCGACCGTCGGGGCCCCCGATCTTTTTGCCCACTGACTGATCGACGATCATACGTTATCAATTTATCATTCCACCGACCGTGTCGCACGACAACGACCATAGTCCGTTCTAGAGTACGTCAATTATACTATTGTACATGGTTTGGATTTCAAAATACTTTGACTTGTCGTGTGTACACCCCTGGGAAAATTGGGTGCTGTGTAGTTAGATTAATAGTTAGATTAATAGGCAGTGAATCCCATAGGTAGCCTGCTGCTGTGGGTAGTGAATAGTGATGCTGCATCCCATTCTACCCGAGCAATACCCTGCCCAACGGGTTTGGGTTCCATAGGATTGGCGTTGTTACCGTCGTAGACAATAATCAAACGACCAATATGATTGGTTGCTGACTCCAAGTGGATTTATGATAAAATATATGCTATTCCTGGAAGTATAATAGGTACATATATACCTGTGTATATTATTTAGTTTAGGTAGCTATTATGACAATAATTTGTTGTTACTTAAGAATTTATAGATGCAGTTTTTTAATCGCTTTTAAAAGTTTAAAACTTTATATGATTAGTTTTTTGTGTAATTAATATAATTAACCTAATTAAATAATATATTATAATATTATACATATAAGTTCCTTACAGTTGTACTGAATTTTTAATCCAGTTTAAGGCTGAGCGACATTATTTTTAATAGCCAAATTCAAGTTTTTTTATAGACATCTGGTAAGTGTACCCCAGTTATTACATAGTAGGTACAGTAGAACTTCGCTAATACAACACTCGTTGGTCGAAGAACCTCAGTAATCCGACACTTTCTTTTCCCTCAAATATTCTTTAAAAAGTAAATAATAAAAATTGACGAGTTCATCCAATAAAACTTACGTATACCTTACCTATTTTATTACCATAAATTTTCATTTTTACATTTATAAATTATAGATTTAATATTCATACATAGATATAGCCATATAGGTATACATTCTCACATTAATAATACGTTGCTTTTTTTTTGGTCAAACTCTATAATCTAACAATACAATATAACATATTATATAACATAAAAGTCTGACTAGGCACTACTGTTTACAATATATAATATAAGATAACATTTAAGTGTACTGAGACAATATTGGCAGCTCATGTTCCAGATAAATACAGTCACAATTCCTAAGATTCTTAAAAAATAATAAGTGTAAGGATTAAGGATCTAAATTATACATCCTTTCAGTACTAATAAAACTTAATTTAAGTTATATATATATATTTATTGAATACATTCAGTTATAAGTAGAGAAGAATGATTTCAACTAATGCAATTATCTTTTAGAATATATATTTAATTTAGCCTAATTTATAATATATATTTAAGATGTACCTACATAGGTATATTTTACATATACAAATTATGAAATACAATAAGTACATATCGCATTATTATATAGTTAGGTAAACCTAACTTATAAAATAATGCAACTCAAACTAATAATTTAAAAAAGTCATGTAATTAAATTCTTCAATACTATTAAAAGGAACCTATTAACTTTTATATTAAGGCCATGCCAACATTACTGAATAATTTTTCTTTAATTTTTTTATCGCTTTTTTAATTTTAAATTGTGAACCTATGCATATAATATTAATTATAAAATATGTGGAAATCAAAGACATAAAATATAGTTCTAAATATGGAACTATGTAGGTACCTACCTTATAGGTTTACTATTGTACCTAATAGGTATAAAATACATTTCAAATTATATTATTGTAACTTGGATTTTACAGCAATGGTTTTAAATACTTTT
Organism: Nasonovia ribisnigri; assembly: GCA_027563435.1. Taxonomy (NCBI): domain Eukaryota; kingdom Metazoa; phylum Arthropoda; class Insecta; order Hemiptera; family Aphididae; genus Nasonovia; species Nasonovia ribisnigri. The sequence continues at coordinate 30,192 of JANEHU010002780.1, read as the reverse complement.
ATTGAGTTTAAATTTGTTGATAGATTATGTACCTTTTACGTTTTCTAATATTTAATTAAATTTAATACCAAGTATTTTTTTGTTAATTTTATCAAGTCATATTATGTATTACTTTCAAAAGTAATTTATACTTAGTCAGTTCAAATAATTTATCTTTATTAAACTAAAGTAATAAATGGCAAAACATTTTTGACAGTTAAGACAAATATTACATTATATAACCCTACCTATCGAGGATCTGCAGACTAATTATTAAATTTAACTTAATAATTTATATTGATAATAAGTACCTACTTTGTGAAACTGTTCAACTCTTTAATTATATTTTAGGTCTGTCGAATACATTTTTAAATGATAGTTTTATTTTTGGTTGAACTAAAATTCAATACATTTGTCCTATTGACCCCACAGTGTCGCCAATCGACTTCTACAGGTATCTATTCTTTTTTTTATGACATTCTTTATGGCATAGTTATGCTTCAAATAGTACCTATACCAATAAATTATTATATTTCTCTCAGCTCAATACCATAGAAATTCTAGACATTTTGTGAAACTAATCTTTTTTTGCAATATTTACCTTTTCAAAGTTATTAAATATCATATTTATATCTTTCATAATATTAATGACAGTAATATTATTATAGACATCTTATATTTCACAGCAATAAAAATATTTGTGAGATGAATCTGGTATTAATGTATATCAATATCAGTTAGGTATATTAAAATTCTTAAATTACCTACTATTATGTAATAAATATTAAATAATTTTAGGTACCTACATAATAATATATAATTACAATTGTTTTCTCTCTTATGAAGTTATAATCTAACAGTTTAAATCTAATTATTTAATAACGCACAACTACACAAGTGCAATATGTTACAAATAATTACAATAACACATTAAAAATCAATTAAAATTAAAAAAACAAAAATTAAACTCAAGATGAATTGTTTGTAAATAGTTAAAATTGTATTAGTACTTATATCTACTATATTATCATAATATAGATATCTCTGTATGGATATGCTTTGTGTACCTAATTATTTTTGGATAGTTATGTTATTTTTAAAGAAGTCATTCTTACAGGATACTTGTAAGTATACTAAATATTAATATTTAAGTATATAATAATGTAAGTTACCTTAGACACTTATAGAATTTATTACTTGAGTTTTTTTATATGTTAGATACATATTAAAAATAAAACTATTTCATTCTTCATTAATTAACTTCAAAATTTACTTTTATTCTAATGTGGCTATAGATTCATAATATACCATGATAAATTAAGTTGCCTGTTAATAATAGTGATTAAATTATAGTAATAAATAATATAAATTAATTAGGTACCTATCCTTCCCTATTGGGGGTTTGAGGTTAGACAGGTATGTAGGTAATTACAATAAATTTAAATTTGATTATTTTAATATCCTAAAAAAATGGAGGTTTAAACCATACATTATCTTAAATTTTAGGTAAATACAAATGTACCACACACTTTTTCATACCCACATATACATTTTAAATATAAATGCTTTGTATATTTTTTTAGTTATGGTTAGTTATGTACAGAAATGAACCAATAGGTTATACATTCATAATACTAATAATATACTAAAATTGAAATAAGAATGTCTGAGATAAATTTTTTTTAAATATAAAACGAAGAACGAAAAAAAACATAAGTTATTATATTCATATTTATATTCAAGAAAAAAATATTTATATAATTTAGGAGCATTTTAAAAATATTCTTTAAAGCTGTAGGTAGCTAATTTAAAAACTTAAATAATTTATGTTTTATATAGGTACCTATTTTATTTTAAAATTAATTAGTAGATAACATTTAATTTTAAATAAAAAAAAATTATTATGTTTGAAAATTAAAAATTTAATATTATATTCTTAAAGTCTATTAGAATCATAATTTATTGTATATTTGTATATTTTTTTGTGGAATCATACACCAATTATTTGTATTTTTAGATAAATGTAACTTGATACCATTTTTTAACCTTGTGTAATTATTATATTTCTGTCTCTTTCAGTAATGACCAAATATCATTGGTAAAAAACAGCAAGTAACAAATCATAGTGTAACTTGAGCATATATAAGTTAAAATGTCTTCCGAAGATCTGTTACAACCAGGACATATAGTTAAAGAAAGGTGGAAAGTTGTAAGTAAACATTTTGTCTCCCACTTATTTTCTGTCTCTATTTATAATTTTCATTGTCCATCTTGTCAACACTACTTTATTATTTTTTATTCTAAATAATGTTGGTATTATTATTTTTTTTTTCATAATTCAAACTAGAAATTTATTTTAACTCACTTATGCAAAACTAACTTAAAATATAAATTGTCTATAACAAACTGAAGTGCAATGTTGTTAATTTTATTGAAATACATTTTTAGGAATGTATGGAACGTAAAGGTTTTTTTTTATTTTAAATACAAGAATATACAATTACAAAATAATTTAAAAATATATTTTTTTCAAGGAATTAAAAACAGTTATTAAATATATATTTTTTAATGTTGGTACATCATTGATATTTTTTTTTATATCTAGATTCATTTTTTAAATTAATTTTCTTTTGAATAAATGGTTTTATTCTAAATTTATGACCAACCAAATTATTGGTTATTAAATTTATTACAGTAGGTACACCTTATTAGTTATTAATTTTATAATTATATACAAATAATACCTAACTAATGTAATAAAAAGTAAAAATAATGAAACTAAACTATATTTCTATTTGATATAGTATAAATTAAATATATCTATGCATTAAAAATACTTATAAAAAAAAGTTAATTAATGTAATAAATAAAAAATTATAAGAATTATATAGCATTGTTGATAAAATGATGACCATTTAAACATTTAACCAATACTGATGTATTTAAATTTTGGACTAAGTCCAAATTATTGTTATAGCATTCTTTCATTATAGAAAACATTATATGAGATAGTATTTAATAGCCTGTTAGTGTCAACAACACTTATTTTATAATTATTATATATGTATCATTTACTTTAAGATATTTATCTTGATATATAGTCTTTAATGTTATCAAGTATTATAAAGTATAATCATTTATTTTATTGTTATAATATATGCCATACGCACATACGTATATGAATTTTGACAATTTACAATATAAATTATTACATATTGTTTTAATGAGGTTAATAGTTTAAAGTTTATCGACATTTCTCAATTATATCAACTACTTCTAATAAAATATTGCTTGTTAAAATTTAACTACTTGTTGAATAAATTAATCATTGTACCTATACATTTTTTATAGCTAAACTAACAACTTGATATTGTTTCTATTTTTTTTTTTATTTCTATTGAACCTACTAATAAACTACATTTTTAGGCAAGAAAAATTGGCGGTGGTGGATTTGGAGAAATATACGAAGGTCAAGATCTTATAACAAAAGAACTTATAGCTTTGAAAGTAGAATCAGCTCGTCAACCTAAACAAGTCTTAAAAATGGAAGTAGCTGTGTTAAAAAAATTACAAGGTAAATATCTTATTTAGTATATATGCCTACATGTCTTCCAAATTTTTGATTCCAAAATATTAAGGTTAATAATAAAAATAATGATATTTGTAAGCAGATAAGTATAATAAGTAATAGTGAATTTTACATATTCAATATTTTTATATAATAGATAAAAAAAAAAACAAATATTTTAATGAATCAGCAAATATTAATAACTATCAATTTTGCTACATATTTTTTCAAACTAATAAACAAATTATATTGTAATAATAATGGTCATATTTTTGTATTTTATTTGTATTATGACAATATTTTTATAGTTACCAAAACTGTAACAACAATAATGTTGAAGTGTTTCAAATTATATTATAACTAAAACTAGGGACTTGAAAAATCATAAGCAGCAACTAAATATGCTTTAAAAACCGTAAATGATAAGTTTTAATATGTGATAAAAAAAGACAAAATATTTACAAAAATAGTGTATCTTGAAGAAGTTTAAAAGTATGAAGTTTTTTAAGTATTTAAATATGTTACTGTAAAATATAATAAAATTAATTATTTGTAATTTATTTAAACAATTTGTACCTTCTTATCAACATTTGTGAATATTTTTAAATTTGATGTATCTTCTATATTTGCTTATTAGTTCCTTGTATTTAGAAAATTAACGTCAACCAATGAGATGGTTCATACTTAAAATTCATTATATTGTCCTCCCTGGAAATGTTTTCTGGGAAAACATAGTTTTTATTTTCTTCATTACCCAATAAGATATTAAAAATCTTTTTCAAAAGACCAATATTTTTTTCCAAAACAGTTTTCAACTTTGTATTTTTTTTTACTATAACTTGTAGTTTTCTCGACATTCACAATTATTTGATTTGAGTCAGATAGTATCTATCCTGCCTTAGAGTGGACTCCAGTGGAATTTCTTTTTCTGTATAGGTAGTTAAAAAATTATTAAATCTGTCATGTGAAACTTTTTTAAGGATATATATTAGAAGATATTAAAGCATTGCAAACTATCTTCATTGAAAATAGATTTATTACCTACTTGAATTTGTAAGAAGCTGCTGTAGTGTTTTTGTTTTTTGACAATTAATTGATATTTTCGGTTTTAGATGTTGGGTCATATTAAATCATTAATCACAATTTATTTTAATTTCACAATATTTACTAAAAAAAGCACAGAAGAAACAAATAAAAATGTATCTACACCAAACTCATTTACATAATTTGTAAGACATCTAACTTCTTTTATTTAGGCATGGTCAACAATTTATAAACAACACGTAAAAAAAAATTAAATCATAAATATACTGCTGAATAATGTAATACTACTTAATTATACAACTTTTTCACTTATTTACTTGCGGATAATTATCTAGGGGGGGGGGGATTGTTGATACAGTGTATTATATTGAAAAAAATGACTTCAAAGAAATAATTCTCAAGCGCTGTAGAAATGTAGGATTTTGGTTACTATTTTTTAATCTGATATAAGGAGACTTCCTGCAGGCTATATTGATCTCTGATTTTTTGTTTTATTTCAAATAATGGCATAACATAATTTGTAAAAAAAAAGGTTAAAATTGTATTATTTTTGAAGGGATATTATAAAGTTTGAGATTAAAATATTGAAAAACAAAGTTCATTGCTGCCTGTTGAATATTACCCTCTATTAGTTAAAGAAGAATTTCAAATTTTGTTGATTCTACAGAACAGGATCATTATCCCGTAGAGAGTATTTTTATAGTAAAAATTACATTAGCACAGAGCGCCTTGAAAAAAAACTTTCTTTTATACAAACGCATAATACTAATATCAGATCAATAATTATATAATATAATTTTAGGTAAAGAACACGTATGTCGTTTCATTGGCTGTGGAAGAAATGAACGTTTCAATTATGTTGTTATGCAGTTACAAGGAAAAAATTTAGCTGAGCTGAGAAGAGCGCAGCCAAGAGGCGCTTTTTCTTTATCTACCACTCTAAGATTAGGTGTACAAATTTTAAAAGCCATAGAAAGTATCCATGAAGTTGGATTTTTACACAGAGACATAAAACCTGTAAGATTACTTTAGAAACTCTAGAGGTAATATTTTTACGATTTCTATTTAATTATTGTATTATTTTTTATCTAGTCAAACTTTGCTATTGGAAGACTTTATCAAAATTCCCGTTGTGTTTTCATGTTGGATTATGGTCTAGCTAGACAATTCACAACTGCTAATGGGGAAGTAAGAACTCCTAGAACTGCAGCTGGTTTCCGTGGTACTGTAAGATATGCTTCATTGAATGCCCACAAAAATAAAGTAAGTATCATTAATTTGTTTGTACCTGTCTACCTAAATCATAAAATCTCACTTTTAAAATTAAATAGTTGTAAAAAAATATATAAGCTGCATACACTATATAGTATAATCTAGGGCTAGTGGTATTTTTAGTATACTTGTTTTTTGATTTTTGATAATTTGATATATTAATAAGTTCGGTTAAGTAATTTTCGGGCTATGGCCAATCATTGAGAGCAAAGGTGGATAGTTAAAAGCAATTTAATTTATGGCTGTGCTTTAGCAAAACTAGACGAAAATTGGTTACTCCTTGAAGCTACTTTTATTTGAGAGTATAGAAGTATAAAAAATATTGAAATGTTGGTATTAACATAAATAACAAATACTGGTATTGATATATCAATAACATCATCTCTTGTATAATTTTAATTAGCATTTATTACAATCTACAAAATAGAATTTTGTCGGAATCTAATAATTATAGCAATTATTATTTATATATAATTTATATTATAAATATCTAATACTAATGATAAGATATTTTACATAAAAAAATTATAATTTTAAATTCCTAGCATTTGTTTTATAGGAAATGGGAAGGCATGACGACCTATGGTCATTGTTTTACATGTTGGCGGAGTTTGTTAATGGTCAGTTACCTTGGCGGAAGATTAAGGATAAAGAGCAGGTCGGTGTTATGAAAGAAAATTATGATCATCGCTCACTTCTTAAACATCTTCCATCAGATCTGCGTCAGTTTCTTGAGCATATTCAGGTAAAATATTAAATAGATGTACCTAATTTATTTAATGTTGTTTAATTTTTAATTGTAAATCCCATGTTTGTTAATTGTTTTTAAAACTTAGCTCAAATGTTCATTGATTAAAAAAAGCTGTGAAGGTCATGAAACACCCTCGGCATAAGCTATGCTTCTAAAGAGAAATAAAAAATTGTTTGTTTTCAACTGTACACAGTGTGTACTTTCATAATAAAATATTATAACATTTTTACTTAGGGGAGAGTGGGGAAGATTAAAAATAACATTTTTTTTTTTTAGTTAATTTGAACTATAATGTTCTTGTTAGATTCTCAAATTATTTTAACATCATACTGTTATTATTTAAACCCTCTATTATCAAATAATAATTTATTAAAATGTGTTTAAGATACATAATTTTTTATTCATATGTGACCCACAGATACTCAGGTTAGTGGTACATTTAAATTTCATGTCTTTAAATTAGTCTATAATCAGTCTTTTAAATGTAAATATGTAACAACACTATGGAATATTCAATTGTACCCCACAGTACTGGTTTTAATATACTATTTATCAATCACTGTATAGTGATGTATGACAAACCGTCTGTATTTTACTTGAACCTAATTTCTCATTAAAAGAAGTACGAAAGAAATAATCAAAATAGATAATATAATAATTTATTTGTGACAATATTTTTAAACCAACTGACCAATAATTGACAAAACACAGAAAGTAAAGATGCAAAATAAGTAACAAATTATTCTTATCAGGAATTGTTTGACGTTGTCTTGCTTACATTTCATGAATATTGAAGGCGTTTATAAAGTAATTTTTGTATCATATCTTTAGTGTATTCTTGTTAGCTCTGTCTCAATTTTTTTTGTTTACGCCAGTGCCCAGGCGTCCCATAAGAAGCATAGCTTCAAAAAATTTAGAAGTATAATAAATTATCACTTGAATATCTTGCAATTTTCAAACTTCTTAAATATAATTCTAATGCTAAGTTCAAGTGTACAGTTAATAGTTAAACAAAAAACCTTACAATATTAAAAAAAATTTGAAATTTCGTCTTTATAAACTGTGTAAAGTTAGTAACATTTTAATTACTTTTTCTTTTAGTCTCTTGAATATGCTGACAAACCAGATTATAATATGTTAACGGGTCTTTTTGAACGATGTATGAAAAGACGTGGTGTTAAAGAATGTGACCATTTTGACTGGGAGAAAACTACTGAAACAGTTCAACCGGCAGTTACAGTTAGTGTTATTACAAATAACACCACCCCAGTTATCTCTAGGCCAATCACTTGCACATCCTATGGTGCAGACATCAACAATCAACTAGTCACTTCTACTGTAGATAATGGACAAGAAGAAGAACCAGACAATAAAAAAAATACTCCAGAGGTAAATATTTGTTTCTAAATATTTCATTAAACCAGCAGTTAAAAATGTAATTGTTTTAAATTTTTCCTGTTCACAGGAGCAAATACAATGTGATAATAATATAATTTACCGACGTGCCCAAAAACTTGAATCTGATGCAAATAATTCAGGTTCTAATAAAATTATTTCTACTGATAAAAATTGTAATGCTACATCTAGCACACCATTAGATCATTTACCAATTCCAAAAAGTACTACTTTTTTTATTTTAAATAATAGATTTTTTTGTGACTATAATTTTAATTTATTGCAGGTTCCCCTAAGAAAGTAGTTCAACGAAGAGCTGTTTCTATGCCTGGTTTGGAAAGAGAAACAGAAATGTTAAATGCTGCTAAGCGCAATTCTTCCCAAACTAACTGTACAGTTGATTCTGGTTTCCCACCAACACCATTAAATATTGAAGGTGTTCCTAACTCAGATCTGGGTAATTTGAATACTTCAGTTATTGCAACTCAAGAAGCTAATAAAGGTAAGATTTAAATAAAAACAAAAAATCATACAACAAGATTTTATATTTTAATTTTGTCTTAGTTACAACAGCTAGTTCTCCTGTGGTTGAAGCAGATAGTATTGTAAATCAAATAAAAAAAGAACAACGCAGTTTACATTTTGCTAGGCGACAAGCTACTCCTAATAGGCAAATCTTAAAATCTTCTGCCACTACTGCCAGGGATGTCACATATACTCAATTTGCAGTAATTGATGATGATAATTTATCGGCAATGCAACAAGTAACACGTGGTGGAGGAGGTACATATATTTGATTTTACAATGTTATTCAAATTATGTATGCCAAGTTGCATTAAAAATTAACTAATGTAATGGACCAATCATCGGCCACTAATTATTGTTTAAAAACTAAGCAAAATATAGATTTATTAAATGTTTAATGATTGTTTATGCAACATTACGTAATAAACTTGAATATTTTTATGTAGGGCTAACTCTTATGTCACAATGGAAATCACAATTTGATGACTCTGAAGAAACTGATAATGAGTGGAAGGCAGAAAATCTTCAAAGCCCTGAACATAGATTAAGTTTGCATGGCGTCTCTTTGGTATGTATTTTCACATATTTGCAAGCACATTTTTTATTTTTATAAGATAAAATTGTTTTAATTGTATATATACAGAGTGGAAAAGATAACATTTATCCTCAATACCCAAACAATTGTAAGACACCAGATAAGACATCTGGTAGAGATCAGTTAGCACAATGTTTTTCAAAATGCACTGATAATCTGATACATAATTCACTCTTATCACGAGCTTGGAGTGAAATACAAATTGCTACAAAAATAAGGTAAGTTAACATAAAATAATCATAATAAACCATCTTAACTTTTAATATAATTTTATTAATATATATATTATGTCTTTAATTAGAACAAACCTTGAACCACCTTGGTTACAAGAAGCTGTCTTTGATGATATTGTGTATGAACTTGATACAAGTAGAAATATAGCTGTAAGGAACTCGGAAAAAAGTATTACAAAGAAATTACAAAGATCTATTAGTCTAGCTGTAAGTTTACACAGTAGCATGTGCCAAGCTTGATGTTATAGTGGCAAAAAATAAAGTTTGTATTTGTTTGTGGTTTATAGAACATTAGTTTGAGCATTATTCCTAAAAAAGAATTTCAAACTCAATTCATACAACAAACAAAAATGAAATTAAAAGTTCCTTCTCTACAAGTTACCACTAACACAACCAGATCTTCCAATGATGGTGATGAATTATCGGGAAAATTATTTGCCGATGAATCACTAAAAAATGGTGAGTGTTACATAAATGATCTTCCCACACTTAGGCAATGTTAAATTTAAAAATATTTCCTTTAAAAATAAATACATTTTAAATTTATATTATTTGTGTATTGATATACATTTTTGGTAACTGTAAATAAAACATGTTTCAATGTATTATATTACTTTAAATTTTCTACTATAATAATTTAATAAACATTTCTATCCTTTTTTAAAAATTCTTTTAAACTAATTTAAATAAGAATTAAAACATAAATTAATTAAAACTAAATGTTTATACCTTGTTAAACAGTCTATTTTTATCAAGTATTGTTTACCAAATAATTTTTTAGTACAATGTTAATAATATATTTTGCTTTCATTTATTTTCTAATGTATCCCAACTATTTTAGTGTTTCTAAATTCTAGAATTTCTACTTGGTATTTGAAATACCAATGTTGTTATGTAATCTTTCTTCTTTTGACATAAAAATATAATTTTATTTATAAAATACATCCTTTGGTCAATTTTAAATCATGTGTATAAATTACGGCAAAAATAGGGAATGATGTATCTGAAAATTGTCCAATGGAAACTGTATCTGGAAAATTGGAAATAAGAGTCGTTGATCGACATCTAAATGATAACGATAATTACTGTGACACAACCAGCTCAAAACCAAATGTGTGTACCGAGAAAGATGATGAAGGTCCGTTCTAACAATTGAAAATTAATAACAAATACCTAACAGAAATTTAGATTTGAATGTTGTAGCTTATGATATTCTAAATTTTGATTAACATTGTTATGAAATTAGTTTTGTTAACAAATTTAACACCACTATATGTCTGGATATTAAAATGGTTTTTATGTCATAATTAACTGTTTTTAGTTTTAATTTTGTTGTAACTTATGTAACAACTATACAAAACTATAAAAATAAATCTGTTTTATTTGTTTACAGCTCACCGAAAATGGGCTAGAAACAGAAATAGTAGTGATATTATGAATATAAATGGGAAAAATTTGGATGAAAACGAATTATCTAACATTAGTATAAAATCATTTTCCTCTTCCGATCAAAATAACAAAATCTCAGATCATAGCAGGTATACCTTAATTATCTAATACAAACATAAAATATTTAACTACTTATTTAATTGATTTAAAGTAATTATATTTTAATTGTACTAATATTGGTGTTTACAAAATGCGTTGATTGTTGAACAAATTCTTATATTTGTTTTATTTTGCATTTGTCAATTAATTATTTCTTTTATAAATATTTCATTTTTTACTCATAGTATTATTATTTGTAGAATGAATTTAAATATATTTCATACTTATTTGTGTACTGATGAATTAGTTATGAAACTCATCCAAAAATGTGTCATTCTAGATGTAAAAAACCACCTCAACCTATAATTCTTAACAAAAACAGTAAAATTCCATTACCCGTCAACCAAAAATTATCAGAATCAAATGAAATAAATTCAGCAATGTTCAGGTATATAATAAAATAAATATATTTTTAAAACTAATATTTAATATGTATAATTAATACTTTGATTGTAAAATTATTAATTTTTTTAGTGATGAATCAAAATCTAGTGCAACTAGTAATAGTGGAAAACAATTACCAGAAGCACTTTTAAAATGTCGAGGCCAAAATTTACTTACAGAAGTGCGTAGTAAACCACCAACTTCTGAAGAAATTGATGATCAGTATACTCCTGGTCTTAGAAGACGACGACAACTCCAAGATAAATATGTAACTGACCCATCCCAATTAAATTTACGATTTCAAAGACCTCAAATGCGAAGGTCGAGAGAATCATATTATAGATCTAGGTAAATATAAATATGTCTACATTTTATAATGTTTTAAATAGTCATTGAGTTAAGAATTATTTTTTATTTAATTATCCGTTGATAATACATTTAATTTGTTGAAATGTACTTATTTTAGTAATTTCTATTTAACACTTATTTTTGCCTGATTCAAAATGTTTTATTTGGAATTTCACAAATGGTAATCATTAATCAATATTTTATAATATTGTATAATATACATTTATTATCATTATGATTATTACTATCTTTAGTTACATGTTTAAACTGTTAAATAGTAAATTAATTATTACAGTATTTTATATTTTATATTTTTGTAGATTTTCTGGTAGTCAAGATGATAATACCGGATTATTTTCAAATTATAGACCTGTATCTGGTTCATCTAGTAGAAGTCTTGAACGTAATTATGAGTCTGATATTTTATCATCTCCTACCTTGATACCACCACCAAGTATGTATTCGTCGGATGTCCAAACTCTTGTTGAAAATAATGCTAGGTATGTAAAATAACTTTTCTCATTATTTATGTATGAAATTATGAATTGAAATGTCAATTATTTTTTACAGATGTCGCCGGTACCAAATTTTTAAACCTACTGAGCTTGCAAGAGATTAAAATAGTATATTATAAATTAATAGATTATATTATTATATTCATTTTAATTGAAGGTAATCAAACTATTTTCAATATATTTGAATAATTAGTTTAAACTTTGAATCTCGCATAAATCGTGTTTATGAATCATATTGTCTTTTATTTATTTTAACGTAGTTATATAATATTATAATTTTGTTTTTTTATTTAAGAGATGCCAATTGAGTTTTTAAACCCAAATCCAAAAAAGACCAAATTTTCTCTGTGGATTATTTTCATACTACAATTTTCCATTTAACTCAGTTAATTTACTTTCTGCAACTACCTATTTTTCTAAACTTAGTTTAACCACAGTTCTTGAACTTTTTTTTACCTGGTGATTATATTTCACACGTGCATTATACAAAATGTAAAAAAATAATTAATTATTTTAATTTAATTTAATTTAATATTAACAATATTCTATTGTATTAGTGTCTTAAATTTAAACCTATTTACATACATATATCATTGGAAACAACATTAATCTTAATGTAATAATCGTAAAACTTTATTCATTCAAATTTTTTAAATAAAATATTGTTAATGGAATTTATAATTTAGTTTAAATTCTAAATTATTGTACGTCACCATTGTATCTCATTGGTATTTTTTGTGTGTTGTATACGGTTTCATTTTATTTTTTTTCACATCTAAACAGCTTTATGTCATTGTGTTAATTTGTTTGTTTATTTAGTACATACATCATTTATTCAAATATTGTCAACAACCCCTAAAGGCTGTGATAAAAGTAGTATTCTAAGGTTTTAACCTGCTCTATAAATATTTCATACGGCGCACGGTGATAACATGATTTTGTTAGTACACATTTGTTCATGGGAAAAAAAAATTAGCTCTACATTTAAAAGATCTCTGACCTGTACGCATACCTACTAATAAGTTAATATATAGAAAACACATTTAAAAGCTGCTCCTATAAACGCACTATTGTCAAGTTCCTATTTGTTACTCGACCTTTACTTATATTAGTATATCTGTCAGTACCTATGATGCTACTAAACAAGACGTCAAACTCGTTAATCAGATTATTGGTTACAAACTTCTGTTTTTTTTTTTTTAAACTAAGTTATTCGAAAACATTAAATAAGGTTAAATATATTTATTTCATATTTCGATACTTGCAATAAATCTCACAATACTTTTTGTTGGTTGGACTGTTAAATAAAATACAATTGCTAGGAATTAATTGGTTAAGAAGACTGAATGTGTTATTAATATTCAAACCAAAAATAGGAATAATGTCAGTAATTCACAACTTTCTAAATCACTAGCAAGTTTCACACAAAAAAAAATAAAAATAAATAGCCAATAACACTTGAACTTTGAGTTTGACAATCTTGTTTACAGTCTTTAATTGTATAGCTAAAAAATGTATTAGTTAATTGTAATATTTAGATTCACACCAATTTTAGAAATATTTATACAATTATGTATGTGTAATCATCTATTAAATTGTTAATCAAGAAATAATTGTATACACTATTGAAAACTATTTACGATTATTAACTATGTTATCGATTTTTGTTTTTTCTATTTCTTATAAGATGTAAAATGTATAATTACCAAAAAACCTAGTCATTTTTATTAAACAAATTTAGTAATTTATTGTGTCACTGTGGTGCTTCTAATCAACTATAGTTACAATCTAATTTAATTTTTTTTTTTTTAACTGATTGGTGTTTTTCTTTTTTGTTTAAGCTAATAGTTACAACTAGAGTATAGAAGGAACTAATTAACTATCCACCACAAAATATTTTGCATTATTTTATCTTTTATAATTTTGATTGTATGGCCTTATTTAATAAAAAAAAAATTAAATTATTGTTGAAATGTAAAAAAAAATCATTTAAATTACATTAATTGTACTGTTTAGACATAAGCTACTAGCATTTGACTGATGGATCAGTAATGAATTTTTTCTTTAATTTATTGAAATGTTAATAAGAGCTTGGAGACTATTATTATTTATCTTTTTTTGTTTTTGCTTTTGTAGTAATTTTCAAACTATTAGTTTTGCACTAAGATTACTCAAATATAATTCACAGAATATTGTTTTTGTGATTTTTCTCATGTCATTTAGAACATTTATGAAAATAAATACACTTTCATTACATTTAAATTATAATATTTATATTTATCATTTTAATATTATCTCATATGAAAATTGTGTATATGAACACACTGGTTTTGTAAATGCATTGTGTTTAGCTTTATTATTTTAAGTGATCAAATTTTTATTTTTTGCAATAAATAAAGTAGCCCAACAACAATCATTAAACTTGATGAAGTTATTTTTTGTTTAGTAAACATATAGCATTGTAAACGGTAATCCAGGTTTATTTGATACCAAGAATCTACTCAAATTGTAATTATTAGATTTCAAAATCACAAGCATTCCCACTATTATTATTTTTTTTATCTTGCATCACAAATATGCAATATATTCTGTAATCATATTTTAATTATTGTATAAGAATAAATAATAATATATAAATAATATAAATATTATTTTATTTTTAATTTACGGACAGTTAGTCCAATTTACAATGTGGACATTAGATATGTTATAGATACAAATACAATAGATATATTAACTAAATACTAATATATTTTTCTTTACACAATTAAGATAAGATAAAAATTAGATGAATATAATAAATATACATTTATCATTTAAATAATTCTTCATCACTAATTTTATTTCTATTGGATAGTAAAAAGTTGACAGGTGAACATGCCTTATAGCTTTATGAATAATATTAAAAATTTATTTTGAATAAGTTTTTATTTCGGATATTATGGTTATTTATTTTAAAAGGAATAGTGGAAAAGAGTCATCAGTAGGCATTCTTATCAAGCAAAATAGAAATTTAAATTAATGAAAGTTTCTTATATTCCTAAAAAATTATAAATTTTAATAATTGAGAATATCTTCATTGTCATAATGACTGGGTCTATATAAATTGCATTTAAAACAAAGCATAATAGAGGCAAGAAGTCATATTTTTAAAATGAAAGGGTAATTAAAACAGGAGAAATTTAGATTAACTATCCCAATTAAGGAGAGAGATTTTTTATTTATTGTGCTTACATGGAGATTCAATAAATGTTTTTGAATTAAAGATTTGTCCAAAATTTGCAATTAGGCTGGATCAAAACAAATTCTGACAAGATGAAATATGGTTATTGAAAATTAAATTTTCCTTTTTAGAAAAGGAGATGTTTTGTCATTTATTTATATTATGGGATATTCTATTTAATACCCAGTCGATAGAACAAAATATTTAATTTATTTAAGTTTAACTTGTCAATATAGTTAAAAATTTACATTTGTTACCTTTTAATATTTAGGTGCGTCTTTATTTTCGGGTAGTAAACCTACCTAAAAGTGTCATTCGTACTCTATACCTACTCTATAGATTTACCAGAACTTCAAAAATGTTATATACCTAAAATAATTGAATCATTTAGAAATTTTTTGGTGAACTCAAGCTTAAGAGATTACATCAAACACTAACATTAATATATGTCTGTGATGATGCCTTGTAATAAATAAAAAATATTGTGGAATATTTAATTGATATATATATATACTTATAACCTCTTATAATTTATTTAAGAATCAAAACTGTGATATGATGGTTTATAACTGCCAGTTGGTTATTAATTGTATCATGATGGATGTATTTTGTCATTGTATAAGCTGACTAAACTCATAGATTTGAGTGAAACTAAAATTGTCATTGTAAAAGAAATTGTTTTTAAAAGTGAGCTATTATTTTAATAAACAGCAAGGAAATATTGAAAATTTGGATCTATAACAACTAACATAAGTACCGACTCGTTACAATGCAAATAACAGAATAGGTACCAGTAAACAGATGGCATTGAATGTTATCCATTTTTAAAAATTGTAATTCTTCAAAATTTCATTTTAAGACAGCCTACCCCCAGAGAAAAGTCGTTAATATTAGCCAATTTTAGTGGTTCCAATTTATATTTAGGGTATAAACTAGTGTAACATAATATGGTCAACATTCGATCCAAATTTTTATTGAGTGTTATCTATCAGTAAACAATGTAATTCTTCAAAATATCATTTGAAGAAAGCCTTTGAACAAATATCTTTAATACCTATTAACGAAATCTTGTAGTTCCAAATCTTATTTTTTGCTTTAAATAGTGTATTAGGAGGTCAACATTCGATCTACCTTGGTATTAAGTATCATTCATTTGGAATAAGTGTCATTATTCAACTTTTTAGTTTAAAACACTTTACCCCATCTAAAATATTGTAAATATCAAGCCTGGGCATAAATGAGTTGAAAAGTTTAAGTTAAGTTAGTTTTAACTTTTTAACTCAACTTTTTAAAATTTAATTTTCATTAATTTAATTATAACTAAACTGATTTTTATTAATATAAACTATATAATTGGCTATTTATATATATATAAAAAAAAATGTAATAATTAATTTAAGTTAGTTAG
Source organism: Nasonovia ribisnigri (assembly GCA_027563435.1). Lineage (NCBI taxonomy): Eukaryota > Metazoa > Arthropoda > Insecta > Hemiptera > Aphididae > Nasonovia > Nasonovia ribisnigri. Next base: position 13,404 of record JANEHU010002780.1, on the reverse strand, counting down.
TTAATTGTAAGTTATCATATAATTTTTAACATAACTGAGTCAAAAAAAAAACCAAGATAACTACCTATTAACTTTAAAAAAATTTTTCTATCCATTCAACATAACTCAGTTACAATTTATCGTTAACTTGCCCAGGCTTGGTAAATATTAGCGAAATCTTATAGTTCCAAATCTTAGATTTCGATTAAAATAATTTATTAGAAGGTCAATATTCAATCTACATTTGTATTGAGCGTTATCCATTGGAAAAAGTGTAATTCTACATTATTTCATTTTAAGTCAGCCTTCCCCCAAAGAAAAATCCTAATATTAGCCGGCTTTTGTGGTTCCAATTTCTACTTTTGATATTAACTAGTGTAGCAGATGGTTTTGAATGTTATTCATTTCAATTTCTAATCAGTTAGAGATGACGCGTTCAACTAGTATAAAACTAAGTAAAAATCAGACAAGACTAAAAAAGGATTTGTAAACTTTCATAAAAATAGTCTTCTGTTTGGACTTTGGAGCCCATATTTTGGACTATCAGTTCTCATACTAAATTAAAAAAAGACTAGATCGCAGTGATAAAGGAATAAACTCATTGGATGCTGCTTATCATGACCACGATATTTTGTAAATTATTATTATAAAATAATATTGCGGTTTATATTTTAACAAAAATTATTGAGTTAAAAAAAACTGTTGAACACACTACCTAACAGACCGCTTTCGTCTCAACTCTCAATATATTATAAAATAAGTTAGAAAGATAAATATCTGTCATTTTCGTGGAGTCATTTCCATGGAGTCTTTTCACGTGATAACATGCCAAAAAAAAAACGCATACAATTGAATGTGAAATATTAAAGTTGTGTTAGCGGCTGATCTTCAAAAGAATATCAGTACGGGTCAGGATTGTAATTTGTAATAACGGACACTAGGCGGGTGTAGACGGTATTAATGTAACTTTATTAATCAGAACACGGTACACCCAAGCACGACCGACACTGTGTCGGTGACGGTGTATATATCAAGTTACGGTAATATAACATATAACACAAAGCACATTAAACGGTAATATACTATACAGGGTCACTGGTCGCGGTTGCACGGAGGTACGCGGCGGAACGGACGGAGTCGCCGGACCTTTACAATGACGAGAACTGACTGCGACATCAACGGTCACGTCGCCGCTGCGGCGTGCCGAGCCTACGGACACTGGCCTAGGGCTCAGTGTGACCACCGTTGTACAATAAAATAATAACATAGATAAAGTAACAAAATATTGGCGCTAACATTCGGCCTTCCTGGCCAGAGGGATCGCCCTCGATCACGGTAACGTAACAACAAATACATATAAAAGGAGTAATAATTTAACAGATATACCCGGAACGTGGGGCAATTAAAAATCATAACATGCATTTAAATAATTAAACAGTGATCAATCCAACTGATAGTCCAACAGGCGAGCGGGTGGTTTCCTCGTCCGTACTGGCCTGGCGGTTGTGACTATACGTCTTCCTCATCGACCTCATGTCGGACAGCTCGTACCGGCTCGGTGGTCGTGACTTCGTCTTCCTCATCGACCTCATGTCGGACAGCTCGTACCGGCTCGGTGGTCGTGACTTCGTCTTCCTCATCGACCTCATGTCGGACAGCTCGTACCGGCTCCTGCACTGCATTCTCGTCATCTGGTGGGTCTGCGTCTTCGGTTTCGGCTTCAGACGGTACATCGTCCTCATCCTCTCGAAATACCTTCCAGGACTTCATCTGAGAGACGTGAGCGGTGGTGGCGTAGACTTCACGCACGTCGCTGGCCACCTCGGCCACACGATAGGTGTCCCCAGGTAACACTTCGATGACCTGTAGAGGTCTCACCCGGTATTTCACCTGTAGTTTGGATGGCTGATCTGGCTTAGGTTGGCGCAGCATCACCACTACCTCGCCAACGTCATATCTTACGCCCTCGTAGTGTCGTTGGTCGTAATATGACTTCATGCGGTCCTGTCCGGCGGTAATGGTGTCACGGAGCTGCGCTTGTACTTCATGCGGAGCTGTCCAAGCATTACCGGCTTGGCTGAGACTTCCCAAGACGCCTCCCGTGAACCGTGGGCGGTAGCCGTGGAGTGCCTCGAAAGGCGACTTTTCACTGGTCTTGTTAACGGCGGAGTTGAGATGTCGTTCAACCTCCGGTACCTTATCGTCCCAATGCACCTGGTCTTCGGTCATGATGCTCAACAGTGGTACGATGGTACGGTTTGCCCGCTCGACTTGCCCATTCGCCTGTGGGTGCCTGGTCGAGTTGAGCGTGTGTTTGATTCCTCTGGTATCGCAAAAGGTTTTGAAGGCCTTACCGGTGAAACACGTGCCGCGGTCGCTGATAATTCGGTCAGGGATGCCGCGTGTTCCACAAAACTTGTCCAGTCGGTTCAACACACTCGCGGTATCCGTGGAACGGCAGGGATACAAGTGCGTGAACTTGGTTAGGTTGTCTACCAAAACGAACAAATACCTATTCCCGGAAGCACTTGTTTCAAAGGGGCCCAGGTGATCGACATGCACTACCTCGAACGGACGTCGTCCACTTGGTATCGGGTGGAGGTAACCTGGTTTTCTTCCGGCCGGTGTTTTGTGCACTAAACAATCAAGGCACATCTGTATGTGCTGTTTCACATATCGTTTCATACCCGGGAACCAATAATTGTTCATAATTTTTGCCATCGTTCGGTCCAGTGAGAAGTGGCCTCCGTAGTCATGCTCGCCGATGACTATACCTTTCCTCATAGGGCGTGGCACGACTAGCAGCAACCGCCCGGCGTACCTGCGATGTAGAACTCCATCGTGCAGTTCGTAATGTTCCACGGTGCGCTTCTCATGCTCAGTGAGGGGTCGTGTGGCTAACACCAGTTGGATTAAATTTTTCGTGGCGGCATCTCCTTGCTGCATAAACCGTACTTTTTTGGTCGCTGTCATTGCAACGAATACGTCGATGCGAGCGGAGAGTTCTTCGTTAACGGACAAGTCTTTTTCGGTGGCCGTCGGACATACAGCGCGACTCAGCGCGTCAACATGGGCCATACGCTCGCCCGGCCGGAACTTGATGTCGAACTCGAACTCTTGGAGTACCTCGAACCAGCGCGCGATCTGCGGTTTGACGGTCTTGTGAATATTCAAATAAACAAGCGACTGGCAATCAGTAACCACGGTAAAACGTATGCCAAGCAAATATGGTCGGAGTCGATTCAGTGTCCATATGACGGCGTATAACTCGAGACGGCTACTGTGGTATTTTGATTCGGCTGCGGTGGTTTTTTTACTCACTGCATAAACCATGTGCAGGTTCGTGGCAGTAGGGCCCTGTAGCAACATACCCGACAAAGCTACCGAGCTCGCATCCGTGTGCACCTGTGTTACCTCTGCCTTAGGATCGAACATACGGACCACTGGAGCGTCGCACAATTGCCTCCGAAGCTCTTCGAACGCCTGCTTTTGCGGCTCTTCCCACACATACGGCGTGTCTTTCCCCGTAAGGTGTGTTAACGGCGCCACCAATTTGGCGTAGTTCACTACAAATCTGCGGAAGTACCCGGTCAACCCGAGGAACCGGCGCACTTCGTGTGCGTCGCGCGGACGCGGGAAAGTCTTTATCACGTGGACTTTCGGTCCCGGTTGGATTACACCTCTGGATAAGGTAAAACCAAGAAAATCTAACTTGTCTGCGCCGAACGTGCACTTCGCGGCTTTCCGGAGCGCGTCAAACACGCGTTCAACCACTTGCAGCATATCCGCCCAATCGGTGGATGGTATGATTATATCATCTAAGTAGACGTGGACCAGGCCGGCGTCCTTCAGGTCCTGGAAAACAATGTTCATGACCTTTTGGAACATACCCGGGGCGCCTTTCAGGCCGAACGGCATGCGCTCGAATTTGGCGGTAGTTTCCTCGGTCACGAAAGCGGTCTTGAGCTTGGCGCCGTCACTTAACGGGATCTGCAAAAACCCATTTGAGAGATCCAGTGTGGAAAAATTTCGTCCCTCGGCTAGCCGTGATAGTAAATCGTCTATATCTGGCATCGGGTAGGGCTGATCTTGAGTTTGGAGGTTGAGCCTGCGATAGTCGACGCATAAGCGTTTATCGCCACCTCCCTTGTCCACTAGCAAGACTGGACTCGCGTACGGCGACGTCGAATCAGAGATAATCCCTGCGGTTCTCCATCCGTTTAATATGTCTGAAATCATTCGTCGATCAGTCAGCGAGGTGCGGTACGGCGCTTGTAGAACCGGGACACTGCCGTCCACTTCCACAATGTCCATTTCGGCGAGAGGGGTGCAGCCAAGTTCGGTTAAAGATTTTGCGAAAACGTCACGGTATTTATTAATTAACCGTAATAATTCGTGACACTCGGGCTCGGACACCTGGGCGTCAATGTTTATATCAGATAACAAAATCGGCAACGTCGGCGGTTGATCGGCACTAAACAGAGCGGTTCGTATTTCTGACGGCTCCGTTGTCGCGGTCTCCGTGGTTGCTGACGGACTGATCGTATTAACCGTCTCGATGATGAACTGGTTACTCGTTTTGTAGAACACGATATGCGGCAAGTTCAACCATGAGTGTCCTACGATCACGTCTACTGGTATCGATTGGTCGCTCACCACGAGTACCGGGTGGTCGGCGCCCAGTGCACCGTCAACAGTAATGTCGGCCGTGGTCTCGCCCAGCGTAGCCGCGCCGGGGTGATGTGTATCGCCAACGGTGTACAGCGGGCGCGATGTCCAACGTACGGTGGCTGCGGACCGGTGAACTAGACTATTATGTACTAGGACGTGATACGAACCCGTGTCAATGAGACAGGTCGCCCTGACCTCATTGAATAATATGTCCTTGATGAAACTGTTCTGTGGCTCTGTCAGTAACGGCCCAACCAGCATAGCTTGCGCCGGCCTCTCGGGGCATCGGCTTCGCGTATGAGCAGTGGATTGACAGCCGGAGCACGGCTTTCGCGGCTTCGGGCAGTCCCGCGCGATATGCCCAGTTGTGTTACAGTTGAAGCAACGGACAGTAGTCGACTCCCTGATCGACGTCGTTCTGTTGGCGATGACGTTTGTGTTTTGCACTTCTGCAGTTGGTGCTGGTGCAGCGGTTTTCCGTTGTGGTTTCGGGAATGGTTTCCAACCTTTATCTTCGGACGGTTTCACGGTAGCACCCTGTGCCCTACGGAGTTCAAACAATCGTCCACCTTCTTGTAGATCGGCCAGGAGCGCGGCGGTTGATGTGTGGTACCTGCCCATCGCAAACACCGCTAGTTCCTGCGAGTGAATACCAGGACAATGCGATCGCGTATCTCGTAGAATGACAGATTGAGGGCTTGACAGAGCCGTAATTTGTCATAAAAATAGTCAGCGATGTGTTCCGTGTCACCCTGTCGGCGTACGGTCATTGCTTCCCACCTATCAGACATTCTCAACTCCCTGACGAATGTGGTACGGAACTTCGCCATAAAGTCCACCCAATCGCGGAAGGTCTCGGTCAGGAACCAACTGCGGGCCGCGTTTGACATGTTGGACTTCGTATACTGCAGTCGATACGGCCCCGGCCAATTATTTATTCCCGCCATAGCATCGACGGTGTTTATCCAATCTTCAGCTTCCCAGCTGGACTCATGACCGGTGAATACAGGCACGGTTTTATTCAGGTCCGATAATAGTCGGTAATTATTGCACGGGGGCGGTACAACGTCATCCGATGGCTTCGAGTCAACGTTCGGGTGTTTCTTCTCCAGGGCTTCTAGTCGTGCTCTCAACGACTCAGCCTGATTGAATAAGTCGGTGTAAGTCGGCTCTTGTAGGTTCGGACAATTCGGCGGCGGGGTCCCGTTACTCATGTTAAAGCCGTTGTCGAACGGTGACAACAGTCTGTTTTCAAAACAACAGGGTTATCTCATAACGGTGATACGCTGATATCAACTATGCGCACTCGCACGATCGGCGTCGGAGCGGACGACGGGCGCACTCGCACGATCGGCGTCGGAGCGGCAGACGGGCGCACTCGCACGATCGGCGTCGGAGCGGCAGACGGGCGCACTCGCACGATCGGGCGACGAGACGATAAACGAGATCACGTCACGTACGCGGCTGGGTTTTCCCGAAGTCGCACACAGTGATTATTACGCAGCGAACTGAAACCTCGTGGCAGATGGGACACGATTTCCGGATTTCGGTTGTTGACGCACTCGGTAAACACGCGTGTGGAGGAGCTTCGAGGAATCCCACTTCTGAGATGTTAGCGGCTGATCTTCAAAAGAATATCAGTACGGGTCAGGATTGTAATTTGTAATAACGGACACTAGGCGGGTGTAGACGGTATTAATGTAACTTTATTAATCAGAACACGGTACACCCAAGCACGACCGACACTGTGTCGGTGATGGTGTATATATCAAGTTACGGTAATATAACATATAACACAAAGCACATTAAACGGTAATATACTATACAGGGTCACTGGTCGCGGTTGCACGGAGGTACGCGGCGGAACGGGGGGAGTCGCCGGACCTTTACAATGACGAGAACTGACTGCGACATCAACGGTCACGTCGCCGCTGCGGCGTGCCGAGCCTACGGACACTGGCCTAGGGCTCAGTGTGACCACCGTTGTACAATAAAATAATAACATAGATAAAGTAACAAAATATTGGCGCTAACAGTTGGATACATCTTCAGGTGAAAGAAGTCATTGGGTAGTGTATCATAAAAATAAAGATAAAGTTATATATTTTGATAGTTTTGGCAATTTACTACCACCAATTGAGTTGCAACATTATTTTTATTAGTTTAAAATAGTACCTATTATAGGTGTTGGAATGGTTTGGAAATTAAGTAACGGACACGTTTGATTTATGCCATAACTTTTATTATACAATACAATGACACACGTATATTATAGGCGTTACAAAAAGTAGTCGCTACGACGGTCGGGTGAAAACTGGTTTCCCGACCGCCGTTAGCTGGCCCGGTGTTATTTGCTGCCGGCGACGGCCAGACCGGTTGTCGGTTGCGCTCTCGCTGACGTCCATATAGACGCGGCTGAGCAACTGGCCTACTCCACCGGGTTGGTGGACTGGGCCGCAGGCGTCACCTCCATGGCCTCGATTTACCGATCCAACACGGCCAGCTGCTTCTCCTGTGTACCGGCTGGCGGAGTGCCCGGTTGTGGCGTTCCTGGCTGCTGGGCCTGCTGTTGGACCGGCTGCTGGACCGGCTGCTGGACCGGTGGCTCCACAGGCTGCTAGGCTGGGTGCTCGGCTAGCTGCTGGGGCTGGAACTGGCCCCGTCTGTCCCTCACGTCATGGCGCTGGTAAGTCAGCGACGCTCGGCGAGGTGGTATCCTCGCAGGAGGTCCTGCACGAGGCCTGGGACTTCGTGCTGCGGGGTGTTCACCCGTGTCGACCGACGACCCTCGGAGAACCACCTCTCGAACAAGAGCTTGCCCGTATCTAGCTGAAGGACGCGGTGGCCGCGCGTTAGGCTGACCAACCACTGACAGGATCATCTGGGCGTCGCCCGACAGTTTCCTGGTCTTCCACAGCAACTGCGTGGCCAATGGCCATCGCCCATAGTATTTACACATGTGTGGTAATCATGCCACTGGATGGCTGGTTCTAGCGGGTTGGTGGCGGGTTATTTGCTCGTTCTGCCATTTAAAACAAGGTATGGTTAGTTCATGTTCTCTGACAGTCCTACAGCTCGTTTCATCGCTGACACATATAACTTAGTAGGATGTTTACCCTCCGTCAAGAACACTTCGGTTCCTAGTGGTTTACCCAACTTAACCGGCCCTTACCTTTTCGGGGTGAACCCAGCGTGAAATCGCTTCTCCGCACTTGACTGTGGACTTACTTTGTAATATACCCAATCCGCTGCTGACAGCATAGTTTTTCCCGGGGATTTGGTGGGTATATGGGTATTAGGGGCTTCGGAGCTGAACACTACCGGGTAACCTCTCTACCACCAGAGCATCATCCGGTTTCACCGGAGGATCTTTGATTCCTACCGAAGGGTTCCAAACTGCTACGACCACCATGCGCGATGGATCGAGGGTGGCAGTGTAACACCTTATCCCGGATGACATAACATTTCTGAAGACGACCGAACTTTGCACCGTCCCCGGAGAGTTTAGTAATCATCTCCTGTATGTTCGCGTCTTTCTGTTGCCACTCTCTGACATCTTGCAATGATACGTTTTCGTCGTTCTTCTTTGGCGGGATTGCTCCACACCCAAACCAGACATTCCAGACTATCCGGAAAGATCACCGAAGACTCCAAACGTTTTACCGGATACTCCGGGCCAAATTACCAGGACATCGTGAATATTATTCTACAACGACTCTTCATACACTGTATTCGGTCCCACCGGACAACGGGATACCGCGTCGGCTGCTTCATTTTCTATTCCAGCCACGTACCGTATCTCAAAATCGAAAGGCACGAGTTGTAACGCTCATTGTGTTAGTTTGCTGTTGGTACAGCGAGCTTTCTGTAATCGTTGGAGTGCCGCATTATCTGTAAATAATATAAACTTACCCGACTCAAGATATGACCTAAACCTGTCAAACGCCCAAACTATGGCTAGAAATTCATGTTCCACTGCCGAGTATCTTCCCTGAGCTGGATTGAGTTTTTTGCTGGCGTAGGAGATGATTTTCTCTAGAAAAGCACGGCACCAACTCCGACTTTGCTTGCGTTGGTCTATAGATTGAATGAATTACCCAGAGGGCAGAGCCGTGGTGCAGACACCAAAGACTCCTTCAACTTCTGGAATGCCTCTTGTTCAATTTCCGACCAACGCCATTTGGTCCCTTTGGCCAACAGACTCGTAAGCGGTGCTATGATCTCGGCATAGTGTGGCACGAACTGGCTGTACCAACAACAAACGCCTAACACCCACAACACGTCTTTTGTCTTCTTTGGAACCGGTAGTTCTTGAATCGCCGTCAGTTTCTCCAGTTCCCGGTCTATTCCTTTACCTTCCACGACGTGTCCTAGGAATTTTATCTGTGTCACCCCGAATGTAAATTTTTTTCGGTTGGAACGTCAGACCGTAAGACTAGAGTCTCTCCCTCCAAGACTCTGCAAGTGGTTTAGATGTTGATCGGGACTCTCAGAGTATACCGAAATATCATCCAAATAAACCAACAGAAATTTACCAACCAACCCACGGAATAATTTGCTTACCAAGCGACAGAAAGTGGCGGGGGCATTTTTAAGTCCAAAAGGCAATACTCTTGTAACTCCTCTTCACCTATCGCTCTTCTCACCGATCTGGTGTCGTTCTGTTTATATTTACGAGGTCTCGGAGACTCGACCTCGGTGTGTGATATTATTACTAGGGATCAGGGTTACCTTATGTGAAGCAAAGTACTCAACGTTTATATATATATATGTATCGGTTATTATTAATACTACAACATGGTTACAAATCTTATAATATAAACGAGGATTACCGATCGGGCTATGGTGAGTCGTGGGTGCCGATATCCATTGGGTCCTCGGAGTCCTCTCTTGGCTTTATTTGTTGCTTGTCCGAATCGACTTCCACCTGCACCCGGAATGGCTATCGTGTAGACTGCCACCATCGACTGCCACCATCGACTGACTTCTCTAGTAGTCGCCCCGTTCGGTTATTAACACGATGTGTGCTTAACGTCGCGTTAGCATAATATATTATATTGTATATATTTTGTATACGTATATAGTATATACACATTTGCCATTACTAACACTCAGCATATTAGCCGTGCTCAACGTAGGGAGTAATGTACGATGCCGATGACGACAATCGTTACATGTACCCCTTGTCCATTTAAATCTGGACCCCAGATTTGGGAAGTCAAGCAATGGTAGCTGTGTTAGTGATGGTGTTGTATTTTTTTGATTTCATCTTCATTGTTCATCCAGTAGCAAAGAATAACGGTACTCCAACCTCCTCCGACTGTATTTTCTTGCTGGACTGCAGAACATGAATTTTATAGGTATACAAACACCAAGCCACCAAGGCAGTGGTCATGTGTATATATATAATATAAATATATATATGTCTATTTCATATTATTACATTAAAACGCTTGGCTAGTGGTGGTGGATTGTCGTTGACTCTTCCGTTCTTGAATACCGACACCCATGGCTGTCCTCACTTACCCTTTTCAGTTTCCCCAAGTTAGCTATAATACACATAATGCTTAAGTACTTAGTATTTAGACACATTTTGTTTTTATATATATAAAATACAATGTAATATAACAAAATTTTTTTTTTCTTATTACAGTGTAAATTTATAATACAATAAAAATTTTCAACATTTTCATTTAGGATATCAACAATTTAATAATTATACATAACATTTTAATTACCATTGACATCACATACAAATCAAACAAAATAAAAAAATTACATTTGTATAGTTTCAAAAATGACATTATTTTTTGGTACATTAATTATATTATATTATCTCCGTGTAGCCCTCTATTTGAATCGTATCACGTATCACAGGTATTATCACGCTTAATGCTAGAATAACTGGAATTGTTGCGAACATTTTAACAATTATTAAATTATATCAAATTAAACAAAATTATTAATTATAATATAGTATAAAGAATAAAGATAGTAGATTAAATATTATTTATGTTAATGATTAAATTATAATTTTAAAAACGACAACTATGACACATTGTTCGTTGACTGTCATAGACATAACTAATAGTAACGCTCTGGTGTGTATATATAATATAAATATAAATATGTGTATAAATATATAATACAATTTGCTATAATATATATATATATATCCTTACCATAATATTATAATATATGCCCATGAATGAAATTGTGCTGTATTAGTATTTTTATTGTTTACTCATTGACCTATTTACTCAGCTATTAAAAATGGCAAATTGTTAAAAATGACGTTGTATACCTACACTATTATATGTATTAAAATATATCGTTAGGAAGTGAACACGCATTTTTTTTTTTTTTTTTTTTTTTGATTTAGTTTTACAAACAACTTAGCTTCGTTAATATTGCTTAACAATATTAAGAAATTAAGTAGTTTTGAAATATATTACGGTGGTCCCTCGACAGTAATATTATTTACAACGTGGTAAATAATATGTTGGGAGAGACCAAATTATTGTCTTTATATTTCAATATTTTTAAATTTACCTAATTAAATTCATTAAGAATATATACACCTACCTTAAATATGTTTTGATTTCTATTTACATATTATAAATAACTCATCTAATTTAATATCTCATCTATACTTTATACATCTATTCTAACGTTCAATTAATTATTATTTCTAGCTATAATAGTACACGTTATTTATTTGCGATCGATCTCTATATTTTTTTATTTGTTGAATATGTTTTTTCTCAGCTTGTTTTTTACCATTTTTATCTATTTCGATTAAATAAGTAACTGGATTAATTTTCTTTAATATTGTGTATGGAGTATGGACCTTCATATCTATGCGAAAATTTATTTTGTCTTACATTAATCTTTACTAAAATTTTTTCTCCCACATAAAAATCTTGTTCTCTTTTCCCTCTGTCCGCGTAACTTTTTTGTTTATCAAACGCTTTCTGTAAAATATCAGGTAATTTTTCACGGATTGAATTTAATTTTTGTATCTCTATAATGGTGGAATGATTTAAATTTGATGGAATAATTGCAATATCTAATATTTAACTAGGTTCGTTTTTATTTATTTCAGAAAATGTATAAAACAACTTTGAGTTGATCGTTTCTCAAGAATATTATAGGGAGTTTGGAATGACTGAAGCCAGACTTTTTTAATTTCCCTGTAAAAATGGAGACAGAGCCGCCAACACCTATAATGGATTTTTTAGCTATGCTAAGATTAAATGTACTCCAAGAGGAATATTATTATACGTGATGACTGATGGTATAATACTATTCCATATGGTCACTATCGTTTAAAAAAATAATATATTTCTTTTTAATTCTGTATAAATTGAATTTAAATAAAATGTTTGGTTAAAATATGTTATAGTAAAAGACTAACAAATTATAAAACTGAAAGTATAAAATACACATTTAATCAATTAACTAACCGGTATATTATTAAGTTGAATAACATTACATATTTTTTGCAGAATGGTTAAACCTAGAGTTAGTTTTTGAATCAAATATTCTATCGAAACCTACAATACCTGCAAATCTGATGCAAATGGATATCGAAAATCTTGGAGAACTATATTTTATTTTAGATGAAGGATGTCGTATTTTAAAGAGAGATAATTGTAAAGTTAAGTGCTATAGCGATTGGATGATTGCTAGGAGCGTAATTGTAAAAAGACTATCAGATTTAATATACCTAATTATAAAGTACTTTCAATATTTATCATACAGTTATTTAATTTAATTTGAAAAAACAAAGTCTACAATTTCATTAAAAAATAAAATAAATTCAATGTTTATAAAAATGTAACAATTCAGTACATTGTAATGATGCGATGGTTTATAAAATCTGAACAATAGGTATTGATTGTTAAATTTTGTTAAATTACAAATTCACATATTAACCATTTTAAAGTATCGTTTACATCGTTTACCACGAATTATGACTATTGTCAAAACCTAATCATGTAACATTTAATTTGTGTTTATGTTTTTTCATAACACTTTCAATGAGAAGGGTATCGGGTAAAAACGTTTTTTTTTTATTCTTGTGTATAAACATGTCCTAATATTAAATTATTTAAACTGCCTTTTAGTTGTTACTTTAATGGACGTTAAATCTTAAACCATCTATAATTGATTTTTTAGCTATACCTACGGTGATCGAATGTATTGGAAGTGGAACTTTCCACCTTGAACTTTTTTAATCTCCTTATAAAAATGGAGCCAGAGTCACCAAATCATACTACTGTCCAGAACAACAGTAAAATCGTATGTAGGTACACATCTCATTTTCACAATAATATCTATAAAAATTATTAAGTAATAACTAATAAACATTACCAGTTCATTACACTACCACCCTTTGGCGTTAAGTTTACAATTCTAAAAATTGTTTAGTTCTAAGAAGAACTGCAGTTCAATAATATTAAGGACTTAATAATCAATGACTGTACTTGAAGAGGGCTTAGAAGGTAAATAGTAAAAGTTTCTGAAGAAGTTATACCTAACATTCCTTGTTAGGTATTTATTGTTACAAAAATATAAAATTGGTAAGAGGTAGAAATTTTGACTTGGGAGTTACGAGTGTCAGGATGAATCACATTTATTACATTTAGATAAACTGAAAAACAAAGATTTTAAAAACACTAAGCACTTGGATACGCATCCAATACAGAAGCTGTTTGACAGTATGACGTCGGTTAAGTACCAGATAAACCA
>JANEHU010002778.1:0-19591 GCA_027563435.1 Nasonovia ribisnigri | reverse complement strand
ATAAGGTTTCTTTTTGGTAAATTGACAACTTAAGTTTTTTAAAAAAAACAAAAATATATTTCGCAACAAGCATAGAAAAAAAGTAGAATAAAATAGAAAATTTTTCATAGCTATAATAGTCAAAATATTATATCAAAAATGTATTTATGTATGGCTGGTAATCATACTAAAATGTCGTGAACATTGTATAACCGTATCTACGGTTATAATTTTGGTAAGTACACCAAAGACATTAAATCAATATTGTCATTGAAATTGGTATTGCATCAAAATCCCCATTTTTGCATTATAAGTTTAATAAATTTATATTAATTTAACCATAAACAAGAGAGACCACAAGATTATAATCAGAAAAGACACACAAGTATATTAAAAAAATTGTTTTTTAAATTATTTATTCATTCAGAACAAATGAATCTTAAAAACAAGTAAAATAAAATATTTTTAATGTAAATAAATAAATAATGGATAAAATTAATTATGTAATTTATCATTAAATGTACAATAAATAAAACTATGAATGTATGGAGCAGTTTAAACATTCATTGATAGTTACTTACGAGTCACCTTCTGAAGCATTAGCAAAAGAGATCCATCTTGTGAATTCATCTAAAAATATAAAAACACATATTAAATAATAGTATAGATAATAAAAATCATTGCAACAAAAAAACAAACCATGGTTTAAATTAGAATCCATTGTTTTGTCTTTATACAAATGCTTGTCATTGCCATCACAGGTCTCATTATAAAACTTCTCTTCTATCAATGTAAATATATTGTTTTTCATATTTTCATCATTTGGTACCTAAAGACCAATTAACAGCATTATAGGTGTCCAATATTAGTTTAGTTTAATGTCAATACAAACCAAATTTTTGTCACCTTTCTTTTTCTTCTTTTTTTTAAATCTACAATTCGCATACCAAAAAAATACAATACAATATATACATAATTACATAATTATTTTGATGAATGTACTTAATATTATTATAAAAAAGCAAAATATAATATATATTTATTTGCAAGAGAGCAACCACAAGATCAAAATCAGAGAAGACACATCAACAAAAGTATTTTAATGGTAATAATACAATAAATAAAAATATAATTTTTTCATTGATAGGTACTTACAACAAGTCACCTTCTAAGGCATGAGCAATAGGACTCCTTTTTGTGAATTCATCTAAAAATAATATCATTCATATTAAATAACAATAAAATAAAAGTATAGATCATAAACATCATTACAACATAATAAATTAATAAAACAAACCTTTGTTTATATTAGATTTAATCTTTTTGTCTTTATACAAATGCATGTCATTGTAATCACAGGTCTCATTATAAAACTTTTCTGCTTTCAATGTAACCATATCATAATTCAAATTTTCATAATTTTGTACCTAAAAAAACAAAACAGAGTTTTATAAGTTTGTAATACTTATTTATTTTTATGTCAAAACAAACCATTTTTGTATCTCTCTTCTTTTTCTTCTTCTTTTTTTTAAATCTACAATTGGAACAATAGGATTAAAATCAGAGAAAACACACCAACAACAGTTTTAAATATTAATTATGCATAAAATGAATTAAGTTACTAATAATTAAATGTTCATAAATAACAATATGATTTTATAAATCAATTTAAACTTTCATTGATTGGTACTTACGACGATTCACCTTCTGAAGCATTAGCATTAGGAATACTTTTTGTGAATGCATCTAAAAATATAAACCAACATATTAAATAATAATAATCAAATAATTACATCATAGCCACAAGAAACGGTACACGTGTCGTAAGCTATCTACCAACAAATTAGATGTTGTATGCTATCTACCTTAATCTGTACTGACGGTATCAATATTATATTAAGTTTTGTATTTTAGTATTTTAGAATTTAGTATGTGTTTGTTGATTGCCCTGATAAAACGTTGTAGTTGTGTGTTTTTTATTAATTGTAATTTTATGGTTGTATAAAATGAGTACTTTGGGTGAATACTGAATTATATAAAAAAATTATTTTTAACGACAAAACTTGTATACAATTTTATTGGAGAACAAGGTAATGGTGATTTGAAAAAAAAACCAAAAACGTGATGTAAACAGAGATATATTAAAAACAAAATTTTTACGATTTTAGAAAAATTATAAGTAGATTAAGTTTATGCGAATTATTGGAACTTGTTTGGTGCTAGGCTTTTAGATTCTGAGCGGACCGATGAATGTATTGATTTTACAATTATGTGTTTATTTTTTATAAACATTTATCTGTTATCACCATTTAGGACAGTAAAAATGCTTTTCTTCAACAATACCTTTTCTGATGGGAAAGTGAATCTAGTTGGTACTTTGGGGGGTCAAAATTTAAAATTTGCCAGAAGTTTTCATGAGCGCCGTTAAAAACAAATGAAAAATTAAGGAAAAAACGGGAATTTTTATGCAAAACCGATTTCGGTTTTTGAAGTAAATACAAAAGAAATGACAGTATATACATGAAATTTTGACTGAATGTTTATACAAGCATTTTCTACAAACCAAATATTCTGACTTATGTCTGTTAACGGACATTTTCAGTTTCAAATTTTTTTAGTTTTTTTTTCTATAAATGTCAATAAAATTTTATTTTATTTTTGGTATATAGCATACTATAACGAATACGTAGATATTTGTAGATATGATTTTGACACAGGATACGTGTGCCCAAGAAACATACCTTTATTTAAATTAGAACACCCTTTGTTTAAATTAGAATCAATCATTTTGTCTTTATTCATATGCTTGTCATTGTCATCACAGGTCTCATTATAAAACTTCTCTTCTTTCAATGTAAATATCTCATTTTTCATATTTTCATCTTTTTTTACCTACAAACGACATTACAGTATTAAAAGTGTCCAATATTAATTTAGTTTTATGTAAATACAAACCATATTTTTGTCTCCTTTATTTTTCTTCTTCTTTTTTTTAAATCTACAATTGCCATAACAAAAAAAACAATAGATATATGATTATTATTATGAATGTACATTGTACATAAATTATTATAAAAATCTAAAACATAATAAATATTTATAAAAGTATTTTAATGATAATACTACAATAAATAAATATATGTTTTTTGTTCATTGATAGGTACTTACAACAGGTCACCTTCTGAAGCATTAGCAATAGAAATCCTTTTTGTGAACTCATCTAAAAATATTAAAAAACATATTAAATAACAATATATAATTAACATCATTGCAAAAAAAAACAGACCTTGGCTTAAATTAGAATCTGTTGTTTTGTCTTTGTACAAACGCGTGTCATTGTCATCACAGGTCTCATTATAAGACTTCTCTTCTTTCGATGTAAATTTATTTTCGTTATTTTGTTCCTAAAGACAACATAACAGTATTATAGGTGTCTAGTATTACTTTAGTTTAATGTAAATACAAACCATATTTTTGTCCCCCTTCTTTTTCTTCTTCTTTTTTTTAAATCTACAATTGCAAGGATTAATCCAGGATTAAAATCAGAGAAAACACACCAACAACAGTTGTCAATGTCAATTATGCACAAAATGAATTAAGTAACTTATTATTAAATGTATATAAATAACAATATGATTTTATAAAGCAATTTAAACTTTCATTGACTGGTACTTACGACGAGTCACCTTCTGAAGCATTAGCATTATGAATCTTTTTTGTGAATTCATCTAAAAATATAAACCAACATATTAAATAATAATAATCAAATAATTACATCATAGCCACAAAAAAAAGTACCTTTATTTAAAATAGAGCCTTCAAATTTGTCTTTATTCATATGCTTTTCATTGCCATCACAGGTCTGAGTATAATGCTTTCGGATCTTCAATATAGTTTTATCATTTTTTAAATTTGTACAATTGTGTACCTAATGAAAATAGCATGTTTATGAATAATATTTATTTGTTTTTTGAAGATTACAAACCTTTTTTTTGGCTTCTTTCTTTTTTTTCTTTTTTTTTTTTAATCTATAATGAACATTACAATGAAATATGGTTGCATTCTCATTAACTCCTTAAGTGAATAAGGTCAATAATTATACAATTTGCCTCGAGTATATATTACAAAAGTTGACTCTCAATATACCATTTCTGAGGCAATATGTAGATTTTAGTAGGCACCGTAAAAATAATATTGTGAACTATTTTAAAGGTGCACAAGGCATTATTTATTTGAAAATCTTTATACTGTTTAATTATTTATTTATCTTCAAGAATATGAGCCCAAATTACAAGAAGTAAAAAAAAATCATATTTTCAGTATTTTTGACAAGTTTAATGATTATAAAGAATATATTTTAAGGTTTTTTTAATTATTAGAAAAGTATTTCAAACTAAAAAGAACTTAAAAATCTACTCACAAGTTATGATTTTAATAATAAAACAAGTTTTAATGTTACCTAGAGTTTAATGATGAGCTAAAGCCCTTCATATAATTTTATTTTCTTATTTATAAAAAGGTGTACTAATTATAACAGGAACTCAAAGTAAAAGACATACTTAACTAAATCTCTACACAATAACTAATTGTGTATAACAGGGGTGGTTTTTTTATACATAATTATTTATTTTTAAAAAACTTAAATTTAAAGAAATTAGTTAATTTTTCATACATTGGTCTATAATTATATAATAATAAAAAATACTTAAGTTTATTACATTATGTCATTACTGTGTTTAATATTAAATTGAATGTACTCATGGAAGTGTGGACATAAGAATCAATTTTATACTTACAATGACATATTACCCTCTTCAATATTTTTTGAATTTTCTGAAATAGTGGTAGAATCATTAGCATCATCATATAAATTAATTTGAGTAAAAATAAAAAACTAATAACGTAGGTTATGCGATTCTTCTAAACAAAAATGGTAAATTGTATAACTTCAAGGATAATTGTATTGTGTCTTCTATTGCTCAAGTAACAACACTGAATATTTTATAGCCACATACCTACGTAACGAACACAATTTTTTTTATTGTGAAACAACAAACTAATGTAACGGAATCTGCTGATTCAAGTTTGCCTGATTGTGGATCTGATTCACAATCATTATCTATTAATATCTAAGAATAAACATTATTGTGAAAAAGAAAATATATAGAAGAAATTCAAATAATATTCATCATAACATTGGACACCTACAATTACAACTGTCCATAGAAACATCAATCGTTTAAAAAAATTAAAATCTACCTTTGGATTTTCTTTGTTTCTTGCGATTCTGGATTTCATGTCTTATAATATTTGATATTGTAACAAAATCATTTGTTATTGTAGCCATTCTTCCTCAATCTATAAATTATTATCATAAATCAAATTACATATATGTAGATGTTAGATATTTACTGTTTAAACTAAATAATTAAGAACCTTGTGAATGATGACTTATGAAATAGGTACCTTCATAAACAAAATATATACAATTATAGAATACATTTTTGTTTACCCAGGTCGTAATAACTCGTTATCATCCATGCGTTGATTTTATTTTTTCTCATTAAATAACAAATATAACAAAGACTATGATATACAAAAATTAACAATTTTAACAATTTGATATTTCTACACGATATAATTATATATTAGTTAAATTAGTTTTGTAAAAGTACACGGCATTATATAAGCTAATATCACAGTCGATCAGAACATTAGAATCGTCACTAAATATTTTTTTGTTTGTTCATTTAGTTTATTCAGTCATGATTAGAATTAAATGATGGTCATTGGCAAACATTTGGAGCCAAATTTAAAACGTACCATATTATCACAGCTTTCTGATGACCCCCATGTAATCACTTCGAAGTACCCAGAATGTACCTAGGTATAATTCGATACCACGTCCACGGTCTTATATGAATAGTTGTAATAGTCATATAGAACATTTTAATGACCCCAAAAGAAAATTTTTTGCCTTTTCTGACACAAGCCATCTGATCAAAAATGTACGAAATAGACTCTACAATAAACATGAATTAGTGGTACATATAAAATTATTAAATCATTATTATTTTTTTTTTTTGTGTATATATTATTGTTTTAATTATAATATGTTCAGGTTGATCCTGTCGAAGGCCCAGTGAAATGGTCCCATTTTAAAATCTTGCACGATTATGATAAAATGATAAGTAATACAAAACTTCGATTGTGTCCTAAATTAACGGACAATCATTTGGATTTGAGAAATTCGTCATTAAAAATGCGTGTTCGGCTGGCTGTACAGGTTAATGCACATTACAATTTATTTATTATTTATTCCTTCTTCAACATTTTCAAATTTTTAATATTATTTTTTATTTTCATGTTTTTTTTAAATAATTTAAATTTCAATTTCAAAAGGTATTAAGTAATTCAGTAGCAATCGGTCTTACAATGTTAAAAAAAATAAAAATAAATGGTTTAGAAGATTGTGATTCAACAATCAATTTTTGTTTGCGTTTCAATGAAATATTTGACGCTTTAAATAGAAAAATTCCATTTCAAGGTGTAAACCTAGAATCCAATGATTACAAGGTTAGAACGAGCAGTAATATTCTTCAATACGTGTTTTCTGTGTTTTGTGTTAAATTTTGCTTTGGGGTGTCGTAATTAGTTTATAGATATTGTGTGTTAATTATATGTTTAATTGGTGTTGGTAAAAATGAATTCAATAAATTCAATTACATTTTTAAATGCAAATATTGCAAGAATCATTTTTGTGGCCAAGTGATTGGTAATATTGAATAATTATAAGGTGTTTATTATACACCTTATTCTTATTTTATAACACATATATATGTAAATTAAATAAGTACCTAGTTTTTGTAATAACATAGGTCATATAATTAACCTTATCTTGGTATATGTTTATTGATTATGTTTAAAAAATTTACATTGTGAATAATGTTTCTAATAAAAAAATATAATTCAATGTTTTAACATAAACGCAGATATTACAAGAATCACTGTTATGGTTAAATAATTGGGAATTAAAAGTTAAAACTGGAGAAGTGCAACAAGATCAATTCTTATCAGACAATACAGCAGAAGGATTAAGAGTCACTTTAAACTCAACTATTGAAATTATAAAATACTTGATCGAAGAGTTTAACTTTAGTTATATACTAACAGGGAAAATTACACAAGATAATTTAGAAGTATAAAATATATTAGTTAGTACAAATTATGTGTTATATTACAAGTATAATTTTTTTTTATAGAAATTTTTTGGGACTATTCGACTTGCTGCAGGTGCAAATGATCACCCAGGGACTCCGACATTTTTGCAACTGTATAAACTTTTATCTGTGTACAATTTGTTAAAACCCCCAAAATTTGGAAATTGTACTATTGATCAGCAAAATGAAGTTTCGCCTTTAATTACCATCAGTGACATACAACATATTTTTGGGAGTAAAAATGATTTCTCAGCACTTGATGATTTAAAAAAAAAAATCAATGGTCTTGTTGACGATGGAAACTGGGAGTTTTCTGATATTTTTGAGCATGACTATAATCTCTCGCCAGTCAAAGAATGCTTGATTTACTATTTGGTTGGATATCTAAGCAAACAAATATTAAAAACCACAAAATGTACAATTTGTATTGAGGCATTTAAAAACCCACATTTTTTTTCAAATTTCTCTGAAGCTGAATTAGTAAATTTAAAATCTAAAGGTAGATTAGTGCACCCAAACTATAACTTTTATAAATTCATCACAAATATTGAAACATACTTTTCCAACAATATAAATGACCCTGATGTGTATAGCAATACGGTTGAAGATATTTTAGCCAATGAAAATTTGAATTTTCCATGTTCCATACACAAAGATGAAATTATTGCTTATTCAATCCGGTATTACTTAAATATGCGCATGAGGCAATTCTCGTGGCAATTAAATCAAGAAAAATTAAAAGAAAATTCAAAAAGAAAAAAAATTTCCAAATTTTGTAAAACTTGAGTTATTATATTATTATGTATCTTTTATTTATATTTATATGGTATATTAGTTGTAGAATTAATGCCTAAAGGTATACGTTTTGTGTATTATTAAAATTAAAATTAAATACTAAAGTAAATTATTCCCGTAGAGCGTGTTTTTGTGTACAAAATTAAATTGTCACTGGGCACAGATATATAAATATAGGTATATAGTTTTATATGTCTGTGCAACTGGGCTACACAATATCATAATAATAATTACGTTATGAAATGCTGCACTCTGTACTTATTTGTATAAAACGATATATATTAATTTCAATGATAGAGGGCGCGCACTGTGTTCTTGACAATTTTATATAACCATTAAGGTTCAAAGTCTTAACACTGTACTATAATGCGAGTTGCCCGACCTGTATATAAGACCGTGTTCGATACCATAGTATACCTTATCATTTTCGGAGACGAAACAATATTCAAAATTCTTACGTCCTCGCAAAACACAGAGTCGTAAATAGGCTCTTTAAAATGTATACTATTATAATGAATAATTCACTTATTCACTAGGCCCGACTGCCTGAGTGGTAAACTTTGCATAGTTTAATAATTTGTAAAAATTAGTTTATTCTACTTTATATTATTGTAAAAATTATTATGAAATAAAAATAAAAATGTATAGTGAATGCATGTTATATTATTTATGGATTCACAATTAATACGAGAGAAGAAAAAACATGGCATTAACCTTAACCATAGGTTCATATTTTCTACTTAACCTACCACCCTATTTAGTTTTTTTGGGAAAATTCACATTTGTCAATGATGTTTTGAAATACATGTAGCCCGGTATAGGTAATATTACACATTCGTACCAAGCGTCATGCGTTCATGGCACACGAAGAACAGTTATCTGAATATGTCTCGGATGCTTAAAAGTAATTACTATGTGATCGATATACCGTGTGCACTGTGCAATTATTTAGTTATATCGTTTAAATCATTGCCCTGAATTTTCGAATTACATACCTAGTTGACGTTATGTCCAAATCGCACTCCTTTCATTACAACCCGATGTTGTATGGACTATGGGCCACTGTAATCGATTTGTTAAATTTGAATTTAATGATATAAAATCATTGTTTACGAAAAACTATTCTGATAGCGGTCTTTCAACCTATACTTACTACTATAAGTATTAAGTATATTTTGTGATATTATTGCTATAGGTAGTATAGATTGAATTAATTTTGCCAAAATTATTTCATCTGATATATCATATCATATATAATATATCATACACTAAATGTGTCAAGTACCAACGTATAATATTTTTAAACCTTTGTTGTTTGTTTAAATATCAAATTTTTATCAAATTTTAACTTCAGATGTCTATAAAATATATTTTTCAGATAGTCTTTGGTAACAATAGATACTAACTACTTGTGAAAAATATTATTATACATTTTCAATACTCAAAACTACAAAACAATGTGCAAATGTTCGTGGTTTTAATGAATTTTGTTTAAATTTGAACTTTAAGCCCTTTTAAAAAAAATAATCCCTATGTATCACTTATATTTTTGAACCGCTATTAAAACAACTTAAGAGGAACCTTTATCAAAAATACATTAATATATTACCAAAAACTCAGCAAAAAAATTTTTAAAAAATTATATTACAAATCAAAAATTTCTTACCTCAGGTTTATATACCTTAAAAAGTTTCCATATATTTAAAAAAATGGAAAATAGTTTAAATATTTGGTGAAAATGTTCAAGTGTCTCTACAGTTATTCATTTTAGAATTACAACAAAATATCAATAATTGATTGATGGAAACTGATTAATTTACCACTGAATATCGTAAACATTTTAAATTTGGACTCTCATGAAAAAATAATGTAAACTTGTTTTCATTATTAAAGTTATAACACCTTTTGGGGAATCTTCTATTACATTTTCAAATGTTAGCAATGAATACAAAAATATTTATAAATTCCTAACTGAAAAATAATTTGCATTATTTCGTGGTTTTTATGGATTCCCACAAAACTTCAAATAATTATAAAAAACGACTGTAGATTAATTTGTGAACGCTTAATTTTTTTTTTTTATTACTCAATTAAAAACTGATGTGGAACCTTGTATTAAATTTTCAAGTTTTTAATAAATTGAAAAATTATTTACTAATAACAATTGGAAAAAAGGGTGGGCAAGTGGCCAAGTGGGTCACTGTATAATGTATGTTATTAAATTTGAATTTAATGATATAATATCATTGTATACGAAGAACGATTCTGAGCTGAGACGGTGTTTGTCAGTGTGGATATTATACTTATAGTTTTATTAGGTACTACATACTATTAATACAGCAATACAGTAGGTACGTTGAATTAATATTATAAAATTACAACAAAATAACTAAGATCGCTATTCTTGGTTATTTAATATTATGTAATTTAGTATAAATATGAACTTCAAATAACTAAAAAAAAAAACTGTAGCATTTATATATTTTTTAATTTTTTTTGGTTACAGAATAAACTACTTACGTTGAAACTTGTTTTCAATTTTCAGTCTTTAGCTAGAAAATATGAACACTTTATCAATTTTTAACTACAAAATCATTTTTATATTTTAAATTTTATAAAAGTTGTCAAAAATCGAACTTTAAATACTTATTAACAAAAATATTTTTAATATTTTTCAACTACTATTGTAACAATATATCAGGAGCCTTGTATTAAATTGTCAAGCTTTTTGACCCAATGAATAACTTTTAATTGACATTTTAGAAAAAAAAACTAAACAGATTGTTAACAGAATATATCCGTAAACTGTTCAAAACAAATATAGGTTGCCTTTTTTTATTCCGTAAATTATATCCGTTTTGTTCGTGTCATTGTATACATATTATAGAAGTATGATTATGATAATTTACTATTGACGATAGTTCGTCATCAGACTTTCAGACCAATAATAACTTTTTAAAAATTTTCTTTTTATATGTAAGGTTTGAAAATGTGATATAAGATTCCTCATAAGTTTGCCTAATTTTATCAATAAAAAAATGTTTATAAGCAAGTCAACATAAATTACTTCAAAGTATAGATGAGTTCAAAAAATCAAATAAGTCAGCTAAAGTCGTAATATTGTTTGTTTTATTATCATTTAATGCGTTACATATAGCATATTAGCCTCAATTATCGTCACTTGGAAGTTGGAACATTTATAATCGTAGAATTTATTCTTTAATTGTTCAGTATTTGATTTAGTTTCCATTTGGCTATCGTTTTTATTACTGTTGATATTAGATGTGTATTATAATTTGTTTGATAATTAAGGGCCATTGTATTCACAGATAATTAGTTCGATATTGGTATTTGAAAATGTAGAAAATAAAAGTTGTTTAATGGTAGACCAATTAAATGTATCTAGAACTGCGGCTAATTTGGGTATCGTTTGTTTATAATGTTTTAATTGTATAGTTCTTTAATATTAAATTGCTTATTGCTGTTTGAATATAATTATATTGGGGTTTCGAACATATTTAAGAGGACGCCGCACCAGCATGTGTTGTCTCCGTCTTACACACGTAGGACATACCAAATTTCCGTTCGCTTGTTTCAATAAGGTGCTGTCAGTTTTTATATTAGAGTGAACTGATCTATTGTCAAACTTTGAAGTATTAACATTATCTGTGTTCTCTCGTTGGTCTTTTACGATATTTCAATTTTTAAGTGAGATATGGGTATGGAAATTATTAATATTTTAAAATGCTCAAAACTCACGTAAAAATTAAAAAATATCTCGCACTTCAAGGTGGGAGCGGTGTGGACTTTGTACCATATCACAGTTTTTAGTACAAATATACACACAAGTTGTGTGGTGCAACTAGACGGTGCAACTCGTTTGCGCACAATCCAAATTTTTTACCTAGATATCGATGACTCGATTGCGCACAAAGAATACCGTCATTAACCTGATAACGGACGACTCGTTTGCGCACAACACGAACACTATGTAACACAGGTATTATATTTTATATTTTTAAATTTGGACTTACCTAATGTAATTGATTATCGGTACACATTATCAGTACCCAGTCAAACAGTACACAAATTATTATTAACAGTCTTTCACCAGAAAGCATATTTTTTTGGATTGAGTTATTTACCCCCTGAAGAAGTTTCTGATGGATTTTATTGTGATCTTATGTCGATAGCACCGACCACTAGTACTACTACTATATTTTCCGATTATATTTTAGAAAATTACATAATGTCGGGCAGCAGTTTTCCTCCAACATTATGGGCTTGAGAACCTATTAATAATCCTAAGACTACTAATGGCGCAGAAAGTTATCACAAACATTATAACAGTCAGTTTTACACTGCTCATCCACACATACATCAAGTAATTAACTAAAAAGGTAAATGTGCGTAAACGAGTTGTATCTTTATTATTTAAACCTATATGTGTGCGCAAACGAGTTGTGATTTTGTGCGCAAACGTGTCGTAAAAAACGTAAATGTGCGCAAACGAGTCGTACCCGCAACTAGAGGCTAAACACTATGAATCCCGGAATAAAAATCCCCGGAAAAAAATCCCCGTAAAAAAATCCCCGGTAAATAAAATCCCCAGAAAAAAAATCCCCGGAAAAAAAATCCCCAAAGCAACTATTTAAAAGCGGAATGACTATAATACTATTATTGAGGGATAATGGTCCAGATGAGGCATCTGAAAGGATAATTATATATTTGCAACAGATGAACACTTGCAACTGCTTTCAGAATCAGATACTTGGTATTTAGACGGGAATTTCGGACTGTCTCCAAAGTTTTTCCTACAGTTATATGTAATACGGGTAAAAAAAATAATGTATTTGTAACTACGATTTACTGTATTTTACAAAGGAAAACTAAAAAAACATACGTAGAAATGTTTCAAATTATAATGGATGAATGTGCTGAACGAAATTTATACCCTGACCCCAAATGTTTACATCTCGATTTTGAAAGCGCAGTTATTGAAGCAGCTAAAGAAGTAATTGGTGTCCATATTGATATAAAAGGCTGCTTCTATCACTTATGTCAATCGACGTTCAGGAAAATACAAGAATTGGGCTTTGCTACGAAATACCATAACGATGAAGAGTTTCGAAAACAATGTGGAATGATTGATGCACTTGCATTCCTTCCATTGCACCTCGTAGAAGATGGAATGAAATATTTAAAATATAGTTTACCTGAAAATCTTATGGATTTATTAGATAATTTTGATTCGTATTATGTAAATGGCAAGTATCGAAGAATTGGAAACGACGAAAATAACATGAGGTTTCGAAAACTGCCACCAATGTTCCCACCAGCTGTGTGGAATGTAAATAAAACCACCCTCAATGACTGCCACAGAACCAACAACATCGTTGAAGGGTGGAATAATAGGTTTTCCAAACTAGTTGGTCAAAAACATCCTACAATGTGGAAACTTATTAGGAAAATTAAAAATGAAATTGACGCCGATCGAGCACAGTTAGCATTGGATGCTTTAGGTGAACCAAGACGTACAAAAAGAGGACAAAATCAAACAATAAATATCCGCTTGAAAGAGTTAGTTATAAGACAAAGTGAAGATAAATTAAGCATTGGAGACTTTTTGACAGCTGTGTCTAACAATATAAGAAAACGAACCGACTGAACCGAATCTGACTATAATTATTTTTTACTTACTAATATATTGTAATATACTAATTAGGTATATTATTATAATTATGTTCTTTTTTAAATAGTTGCTTTGGGGATTTTTTTTCCGGGGATTTTTTTTCCAGGGATTTTTTTTCCGATTACCAAACACTATGGGTGCTAAAATTATGTAGATGAAACAGATACGTGGGGGTTACAAACTTTATAATAAAATTACTATAACCAATCTTAAATGCACTGTAAAAACATAAATATTTAAGTATCTTAACAGTAATATACATCATAAATACATTAAGCCATTAAGGTATAATATTATCCATAGGTATTATTATTTAGGTGATTCAAATAATGACCAAGTATAAACAGATAAAAAAACATTTTTTTTTTTTTAGTAACTGATGTCAAAATAATTATACAATTTACATTTTTAACGGTCACTTGCATGAGGCACATTTTATAACTGTATCTATCTATTAAATTCAACATAATTATATGATTACGTAATATATAATATAATAAGGCTGGGGGCGCTGAAGCACACCCAAGCACCTCCCTAGTTGCGCCTATGCACACGACACATTCATGACATATGAATGTTCGTCTTACGTAGGTATATCCTTCATGTCCACATCAGTATACACGGTACGATGACACCTCGTAGCGAGATTTGACAAACATTAGCAAAAAAATAATAATAATACTAAATGTCGTTAAACATATTAGACATCATGCATGCACGCACGATTACGATATCGGTTATTTAAATTCGTAATATACCACATATTTACCAATTTGTGCTGTATTAAAATACAAATACGTAGTACTGTGCCACTACAGTGTGTGTGGCAATGTACGGTTAGGTACACATCGTATAGAGATTTGACAAACTTCATCGGAAAAAGCACACAATGTTGTTACCTACCTATAAGCATTGCAATGAGTTAAAAATACAAAGTTAAATAGGATGTGAGATGAATAGAGTGACTTAATTAAAGAATATGAGATGATGAAGTCATATTTTAAATTAAATAATTCGTCTGCATAAAATTGTAGTTAAATATATTTATTGCCATATACATATTTTTAACTCATTATTTAAGTATTATCACTTACTGTGGTATTGTATGGTGGGAAGGGGACGAGTATGAGAGTTTTCTTTTAGTTTAAATTCAGGTAAATAGGAATGCGCGGAGAGTGATAAATACAATTTTTCGTAGAACAATCGATTCATGACTATCTAATATCTTGCATGATTTGCCTTAACTTATTTTAATTATCAAACAGGAGATGTATTAAAATAATATTTTAATAATAAAAAACGTATTTTACAGTTAATAAATTTTTGATTTTCAGAGAACACAAATATGATATAAACATGTACAAAATACAAATATTTAGTGATATTTATCAAAGGCGACTATATATAAGCTCCGTTTTGTGTGTTATATGGATTTTTTTATAATATAGTATGAGTCATCAGATGCCGCCTTTGATCGTAATTAAACGAAGGATTGCGCCATTACTCATCCACGTGTGTGTGTGTGAGAGACATAGTTATTGTATGATAATGTATTATTTACTATGATAATTGGTGTATTAAATATATTGATAATTTGTATGTATAGAGATTATGATAATATCCTATAAAATACTATCTAATTTATTTTGTTAAATCTAAATGTAATCTAATAAAATATAATGATATATAATAATGTCTAAAACGTCACATATAATTAAAATTGTTGGTAATAGTAATTTAAATGTAATTTTTTATCATATATATCCAATTTAAACAGTAAAATTATATATAAATAGTGAGCGAAATCAAAAAATTAATTCAGTTTATAGTCACACGCGTACGACAATAGTTACACTTTCGACTTGATGGTTCAATGCTTGAAATTTCTGTCATAAATATACGGATCAACAAAAACGGTTGCTAATTTTTTCCAAAACAGATTTTTTTGCTCGACTGGTCGAATATATACGTTAAAACCTGCAACTGGATCGGGTGAGTGACCGTCACGAAGCCGTTGATCGAGCGTCGATAGAATACGGTACGTTTTATTATCCATTACTGTTTCTTTCACTCACGTCATGAATAAGTTTGGATTTATACCTAAACACTGCGCAAATATCTAGTGTTGGCTCATTTCTCGTCATATGTCTATGATGAGTCTATGAATATGTTGGCGTCGAGCGAACGGCCAGGTGGAACTACAGAAATATTATCTACAGATGCTGTTGTAGAACTAGCACCCATAACATCTGTATATGTTGCCAAATCTTCGAAGATGTGTGAACCTGAGACCATAATTAAATCAACACCAACAAAATCGGTGCACTTTGCCTCAACATCAAAAATGGTCCATGAATCTGATACTACAAAGATAAACACACCAAATCATGCACCGAATAATACACCTATGACGCCCGAGTCAAAAACAGCATTCTCAATCATGTGGATCGACGAATCATCATCATCACCATTCGCATCGCCAATTGCCGACAGACATGAAGAAATGATTATGGAAACCAAGTACACCGAAGCCGAAATGGAATTGGAACGTAAAGAGTGCCAAATGCGTCTAGATCAAATGGAACGACAATACCAGTTGAAACTCGAAGAGACTCAATACGAGTTAAGTCAACAATTGTCACAAAAAGAACACGAAGAACGAACACTACGCGAGCAATTAACAAACAAGGAAATTGATGAAAGTGAGTTACGTAAACAGTTGGAAACTATAGACATGGAAGCTAAACAGCGCGAGTGTGAATTGCGTCAGCAATTGGAACGTAACAAGGCACAAGCGAGTAAATTGCGAACACAACTTGCACGAAAAGAAGCCGAAATTGAAAAGAATAATCGTGAAAATGAACAACGATTGGAACAGATGCGTTCGCGTCAGGAACGTGAAGTCGAGCGAAAGCGACGAGAAGACGCGGAATTGATCAGTAGGCTAAAATCAGCAGAGCGTGAAAAGCACAATTATTTCCTACGCAGCGCCGAGCAAAAGCGTCAAGTCGAAGAACTCACACGACAGCTGGAACAAATGCGCTTGTGCAATGAACGACTGCGCATCACCACATTGAAACGTAATCCGGTAGACGAGAAGCAAAATTGTACACGGGAAGTGTACCAGTCGAAATTCGTCATTGATCGTTTGGAAATGCTGGTAATTACAAGTATCGCTGGTCCGGGACAACAGTTTTACGGGTATCGACGCAAGTTGAATGGTTTATTTTATGCAATTAACAAACGAATGCAAGTAGCAAAGGGAGAACGTGTGATGTTGTGGTTCGTGTCCAAAAATGCCAAACAGGACTTTATTGATTGCAAATCATATTTGTATAATAAAGCTTACAAGACGGGTGTGAAATTACAAACGCACAGCAACATTATTGGTTTTGGAGAAAACCCCAACACCGAAGAATTCGATACCGTATGCTTGTTACGTGATTTTGGTAGACTCGCAGGTATGAAGGAACTCGACGCTGGATATATGCAGACTCTTCTGGAACTGGCACAAAATCAGTATACTCCGACAAATCGACTCAACGGTAAAGATATCACCGAAGTACTTTTGGGCCAAGCCGAAAAACAATCCGATAAAATGTTCAGCGATATATATAAATATGTACTAAACGATTGTAAAAAATCGTTTACATAAATTGATTTTTTGTCTATAAAAATTATTGTTTATTCTTTTTATTCCAATCATTTTTGTTCATATAATTCAATATATAGATACAATGGTACGTTATTCAATAAGTTACATGTACTTATCATTTATTATTATTTTTATTTAATTTTAAATAATTGTTCCTCTTTACATTCACGTGTATTTATTTATTCACTGGTATACCTATAACCCATACCTATCTCTACTAATTCCAAGTCAAATTAAGAATTTTATTCTGTATTTAATACTTTGGTCATTACGATGTGTTATATTTAATATAGCTTTAGGGTTATAATTGTCGAACTGTAATAACTTATTATTGAAAGGTAAATAAAAAAATGCTAAAATGCAACAAAAAAAATTAGGGGTCCCACGATAGAAGTGGATACAAAAAAGTGGTCCACAGATAAAAGTTTGCAAAGAAATGCTGCTTTAGCTACTAGCGAATCTCACAGACAACGCCGGTCGAGAGAGCTATAAATTAAAATAATATAATGTTTTTTACACTTAAAAAGACATTGCTTGCACAGCGTGTTACACCAAAAGAAGTTGAACAATCACAAAAACCTAGCAATAGTAAAGCCTTACCGTATCAGCTAGAATAATATAATCTCGACCAAATTATACCCTCAGTTATTATCAGTCAGCCACCATAGTTCGTCTCTTTAGGTATCAATCTCAAACTACATCATCTCCCAAAAAAAGATACAAATCCTAAATTATATAAATACTATTTCAATGAAATCATAGCTCAAGCCCTACCACACACACAGAATTACACCGATGCCTCTATAATAGAACCAAAAGTAGGTGCAGCTATCATATGTTGTGACACCGAAATCCAACTTCAATTGTCCGATAAATGTTCAATCTATACAGCCGAAGCCTTAGCCATACTAGAAGCGGTTAAATTTTTTACCGAATCCATTGACGACGAACGTTGCATTATACTAAGCGATTCACTAAGCGCAATAACAATACCTAAATCCATCACTATTCCAGGTTTCTCTTACACAATTCATAAAAAAGCACACTACCAAACTGTGGCAACAATATTGGTCTAAACAAAAGACTAAACTTAACGAAATCAAAATGTCAATACTCCCATGGCCCCCACCATCAGATTTCCCCAGAAGACAAGAAACAATTATAAATCGTCTCAGAATAGCCATCTAATGAGAAAAGACGACTCACCAAAATGTTCTACTTGTGGAGTCCAGCTAACTATCAAGCACATACTAACCGAATGCAGATATAACCAAAAAAATCAAGAAGAAACCCTCTGTTCCTCACATCTTTACGAAATTCTCAGTCCAGATCCTACTGCAATTGTCAATTATTATTTATGTTTTTAAAAAAATCTAATTTGTACAAAGAAATATAAAACCTTTTCTATAATTGTAAATTTCTGTCTATATACGCGTGTATCTAAAATATCTTAATATTATGACGTTAT
Organism: Nasonovia ribisnigri; assembly: GCA_027563435.1. Taxonomy (NCBI): domain Eukaryota; kingdom Metazoa; phylum Arthropoda; class Insecta; order Hemiptera; family Aphididae; genus Nasonovia; species Nasonovia ribisnigri. The sequence goes on along the minus strand of JANEHU010002778.1, from coordinate 782 downwards.
AATATGTCATTGTCAGACCAATGGCCAGAGTTGCCGCGGTATTTGTTTTTTTCTTAAATTAAAAAAAAAAATATAATAAAATCTGATATATATATAATAATAATATACCTAGTAATAGTTGTACGTATACAAGGGTTTGGAGGCCGAGCCCCCATCCAACCGAAGATTTACTTTAGAGCGTTAGTTTAACAGGCAAAATTTAAATATTAGGTAACTCATGCACAATTATGTATAAATGATTTACTGATATATACAAAATATTAAAATATAAGCTATATGTATGATACCTAAATATTTAAAATATTGTTTACGAAATTAAGCTCTAAGAAGGGAAAGGAGGGATATCAAAATAAAAACTTATTTTTAAATGGTATAGCTATCTATCGGTAAATAAATAATGATATTATTTTGATTAAACCAGAAATTTGTTTATCTTTTATTAATATAATAATTTAATGTGTTGAGGAAATAAGACGACTCGCTGATTGTGCAAATAGTGATTTCACCATCATTCTTAAGTCGATAAAAAACTTTAAAAAAAAAAATTCAAAATTAATTATAGGCGGTATTAAAGTAGTGCTGCACTCATCCGTTTTAATGTATAACCGCAAACTATTTGGATAGCTATAACTCCCAAAATAGATATTTTCTACTTAACCTACCACCCTATTTAGTTTTTTTGGGAAAATTCACATTTGTCAATGATGTTTTGAAATACATGTAGCCCGGTATAGGTAATATTACACATTCGTACCAAGCGTCATGCGTTCATGGCACACGAA
>JANEHU010002777.1:0-82893 GCA_027563435.1 Nasonovia ribisnigri | reverse complement strand
TGCAAATCCAGAATTCTTATCGCTTCATTAAATCAATTGGTAAGTTTGGCAAAAAACCCGTCTAAAATCCTTTGTTGCAAGTGTTAGACAAATACAAAAAATACGGTAGGTACCAAATTCTAAGCTGTCATGTTCATCAAGTATCAACATGTTAAGTTTTTAGAATTTTTTTAAGTTCTAATTCTTAATCAAAAACATTAATTATTATTTCTTATTAAAGGAACTAGGAATAACCTTTTCAAGGCACTTTTTTAAAATTTTGTTCCTAAACCCCAACACGTTTTGTTTGAATATTTAAAATGTATGACATTTTAGATTCTGAGCAGACGATGAATGTATTAGTTTTACAATGATGTGTTTTTTATTTTTTATTTTGTGTCTGTCATCACGTTTGGGACAGTAAAGTGCTTAGATTTTCTTCAATAGTACCTTTTCTGATAGGAAAGTGAATCTAGTTGGTACTTTGGGGGGTCAAAAGTAAACATTTTCCAGTAGTTTTCAAAAGTACCGTGAAAAACAAATGGAAAATTAAGGAAAAAACAGGAATTTTTACGCAACATTGATTTTCGATAAAATCGATTTTGGTTTTTGGTGTAAGTCTAAAAAAAATGACGGTAAATACATGAAATTTTTACTGAATGTTTATATAAGCAGTTTCTATATACCATACCGTTTTCAAAATATTTTGACTTATTTTGAGCTGTTTACAGACATTTTAAATTTCCAATCTTTTTGGTTTTTTTTTTTTAAAAATCAATAACATTTTATTTATTCGTTAAAAATTCTTGAAAATTTAATAGAATGCTCCTAATATATTGTTTCAAAGGCACATGAAAAATATTAAAAATCTGTAGTCACAATTTTTTTTGCTAAGCATTCAAAGTTGAAATTTTGACAAAATACGTAAAAATGACGAAAATTTGCAAATTATTTAGAGTTAGAAATTCATAAAATTTTTCTTTTTAAATCTAAGGTTTTAAATTTTAACACAAGATTTAACGTAAGTTTTTCTACTTTTATCAAAAATAAAATATCTAAAAGCAATTAAAATAATTTTTTATGAGTGTTTTAAGTTCATAATTTTACAACATAGGATATTCACTCGATTTCTCATGTAGCGTTTTTCTTATTTGGTTGTAATTCAAAACGAATAATTGTAGATGCATGAAAATTTCACTAAATGTTTATATTCTCATTTTCTATACACCATTCAATTTTGAAAATATTTTGATTTGTTTTGAGCTGTTTACAGACATTTTTAGTTTTCAATTTTTTTAGTTTTTTTTTTTATAATTGTCAATAAAATTTTATTTGGTGGGCCAAAAAGTCTGAAAATTTAATACAAGCTTTCTTATATATTGTTACAACATCAGTTGAAAAATTTTAAAAATACATAGGTACGATTTTTTTTTATAAGCATTTAAAGTTCGAATTTTGACAAAATTTGTCAAAATCTCGAAAATTATAAATCATTGTAATTAAAAAATTATAAAATGTTCAGTTTTTATAACTAAGTGTTGAAAATTTAAAACAAAAATTCTCATAAATAAATCATACTGTAACCAAAAAATCTAAAAAATATATCAACACATTTATTTTTTACAGACATTTTAATTTCAAATTTAGACAAAATTTCATATTTAAACCAAGAATAATGATTTTAGTTATTTTGATATAATTTAAAAATATTATTTGTTGGTATATGAAACTTTTAGAATATATTGTTATATTTTATATACACGCAATGGCATTTTCAAAATATAATTTTTTTGAGAAAAATGAATTTAACCAACTATAGTAAATACTAATGCCTATAATACTAAAATTAATTACTTTATTCACAATAATATCATCAAATACATTTAGACTTAGTAAGATATTATAAGACTGACTGACCGTCTTCGCTCAGAATCGTTTTTCTTATTCAATGATATTATATCATTGGATAAAATCTAACACAATCCATTACAGTGACTCACTTGTAACCTACTGTACAGCAGAGCGACATACACTTACCGCCCTTTTTAATGTTGATTATTCAAATATCTTAAAATGTGACCTGACCGATCTCAAGTAGACATATAAACGAATCCAAATCAGTTTTCAGAAGTCTTATAGCGTTATCAGGTCCATCAGTAGAATTAACAAAAAGTACCTGCATGGCTACATACAAATGAGCATAAATTGTTTACCGTTCACGCGAACAACGCCGTGGAGGTGATTTGTAAGTGCGAGTGATCCACTATTTTATTTGCACAGTGGTAAGTTACACGAATACCTACACGACACACACACACTATTAGACCAATGATAAATTACTAAGCACACATTTTACAAGACCTATTGCACATGCATATACAAACAATTTGAGAATTACCTATTATAAACTTCTTAAAAACTGTCGGTTTGCAACCCTTTAACAAAGCGACATAGCGTAGGTTTACTGTTATCTTCAACAGATAGAAAATTCATTAGAACATCATAACAACTTTTTCCTGTGAAGTATCAACTATCAATTAAGTTTTATTTGCTTTCGAGTTTTTTTAGGAGCGTATACCCGTTTAGGAATGATTCACCCCTGTTAATAATGTAAATAAACATGGATCAAACATAGGCAATATTTTGAAATACCATATCCTTCATATCTTTATTCTTTTGTGTTAAAAATTTAAGATTTTTAGTATATCCAAATTACGGCACATCAACTATAGGTAAGTACTTGGAAAATTGTAAATAGAAATTATTACAATCTTCATAAGCATTGTATATTGAAGTTACATATAAATGTCCATGTTTTTTGGTATAATGTCTTGTGTGCACTTGTTTATCTCGTCTATTTTATGTTATTGTTACATTTTATAATTACTTTCAAATCACGTAAAATTTTTAATGAGGTATGTACAAAGCTAATATTGAGAACTATACCTCCAACACAAGTTTCAACTTAAAGGAGGTACGCAGAATTATTAAGTCGGTGTATATATTATTTATTTGTCTGTAAATAAATAATAATAATAAAAATAACAAATATTCCTTAATTTGAATGTCAATAAAGATGGATTTAAAATATAACAATATCAATTCAACTTAGTTAAAACAGAGTTCCTATCATTTATCGAATTTACACGTGTTTGTTTTTTCCATGTTCAACGTTTGAAATAGAAATTAATAAACATCGGTGCAGATCTCAGCACGTTATAAGCTCAAATAAAATAATCGAATATTAAAATGTATGATTTATAAAATAAATTAGTATACATTGGATACTGAGTTACGAGTGTCGATGATCTATTCTAAATATATTTATAATTACTAAATAGTAAACACTGATAAATCTAATAAAATTTACTTAAGGACTTACCTTCGGGTTAATAAATTTCCTGGGTCCGGTGCGTATAAATAAATAAAACAGAAGATGGAAGAATAATGATTTACAAAATAATTTTAAAATAAGACTACAACAAACATCAGATCAGCGACTCTTCCACGATTGGTGTAAGTTTAAATCGTACGAGAGGTGACTTATCATTGTGTATGTATGGTATGGTCTCACTAAATAGTAAATTGAACGGTAATCATATTGTTTGCTGATAACACGTTCTATTTTTTTTCAAGCTATAATTAAACAATGATATTATAATTTAAATTTCATAAGAAATAGAAATTTATTGAATATATTAAATTATTCTATAAAATATTAATACATTTTCATTTATTAATGTTTGAAATGCAAATCCAAAACTACAAAAATTATTATGACAAAATCTAAAACCGCTATACAAAAACGTGAACACACTACTTCGTTGCTACATACAAATTATACTACACAAGGGTACGGAGATTGACCTATGACCTATGCTAATTATTTAAAAACACAACAGTCTCAAAATAAGAACATAATCAATATAAAGATGAAACACAATTTAATGTATAACACACTAAACATAAAAAAAATGTAAATACAAACCACAAAATAAAAGAGAATATAAAAAATTAAAAATTAAAGTAATACATAGGTGTATATACATTAAATACAACATTTTTTTAAAAAATTGAATATTTTCACAGATCATCTTGGGAAGATAAACAAACAAAAAAAAAAAATATGAAGTGTTTTAATTGAATAAAAAAAACCATATTAAGTCTTCAGCAGCACACACATTTTTATAATAATAATTGCATTTAAATAGAAGAAACATTGGAGCCAGCAGGTACTAATATCAATACAAAACCAGCCATTAAAAATCCAAATATTAATATTCGTGGATCGACTGCCAGGAGAATTGATCTAATTTGGTCCAATATTTCTGTAATTAAAAACATACATACATAAATAAGTGTAATTTACGACTACATTTAAATAAACGTATATTTTATAATACTATATGAATTATACATAATGTTAAATATATTCTATCTAACCTTATTAAATTTTATGATAAATATTGAAATTATAAAAACAATAAAGGCGCATTCAAACAGAAAGCGGGCTGACAAAATGTCTCTATAATATATTACTATCAGACCGCTGGACGAAGCATTTTGGGTACAAGTTGGCCTCTGTTTGACAGCACCTCAAGAATAATTATAAACTTGAATATAAAACATCAATATTTATTTGACCTAAAACTTTAAAAAAGTTAAGCTATTCTAAAAAAATGTTTGGTTATTACTTATTAGTTATTTAAAAAATAATTATTGCTACTCTAAATTAACTAGTTCAATTCTTGACTATTCCATACAATTACAACATAATAATATACTTATATAATGTAACCTCAAAACGTCCATTCATAATTGTTCTAAAATTTCAATTTTATTTTATTTGTTTTTTTTTTTTATAAATTTACAGTTGCAATATTTGTTCATAGTGTTCAATGTAATTTATAAACTTATAAAAATATAGCCTTAAGTATGATTATTAAGTAAAAACCAAAAACGGTAAAATTAAATTATACTGTGTCAGGGATAAAATACATATTTAAAAATAAAACTTACGTTTCAAAATTGGGTTCACAGGTAACGGAGTTCTGTTACTCAGTAAAATTTTATGGGATTTTAATGTATCCAATAATACTTGATTATTTTTATCCACTGGAGCTATGAATTCTGAATTAATTATTTGTCGATTCCACCAAGTTCCTCTTTCTCTATAAACATAATATCATATAATCATTTATTGAAAATCTAAAAATTTAACAATAATTACATTTCAATTTGAGCATTTAATAAATATATAACAAAATATGCATAATGTACCAACTATACTATAATATCCAGGGGTCGCCAACCAGTCGATCTTATTAAAAATTAATAATACTAATATCACTTGATCACGTGCGCAATCTTAAAGTTTAAAACTTTAAACACATTTTTACGCTTTATATACAAGGTAAAGTATTTGTAAGCGCGAAGAAAAACATTACATTTTCCTTTGGAGAAATAATGATTGAAGAATATTATGCTGCATGCAATAATATAAATAGCATACTTCAACAAATAGTGATAGATCATCTGGTACTTAAAATGTTGTATGTAGCTCACTTGTTGGGAAAGGTTAGTGACCCCTGCTATAGTCTGTCCAGTGAGAATACACTTTGTTGCTCGCTGAAAAAATTATGATTGTTCAATTCATTTGGGGTGTAACTCGCTGCAGTTAGTACAACTCAGCCACCCTGGTAGAGAATCCAACTATGTCAGATTGCAGACATAACACAACTCATCTACCTTGGTAGGTAATGTTCGAAAATTCGATTTGATGCAACCTTGTACCTGATCTGCTCAAATAACCAATGACAACCAACAATAAATAAATACTAATTTCTACTAATTTTATCTCCTATAACCAATTAGCAACCATTACGTATTAAGGTATACAATTTACACGTAAAATTTTGTTTTTTGTTCATTTTAACATCTTCAATTCAAACATTTTTGAAATATCCTTTCTTAGTGCAAGCTGAAATTATAATATTAATTGACCTTCAACATTTTAAATCGAAAGCAACCTTTATGACCTAATCTTATTTCTACCTAATTCATAAAAAAAATTTTCATTCAAATAGGTTGAGCCGTTATGGAGGAGTTTGACCACTAACACCTTGACACTAGATTTTAATACATTATTAGATAATAATAATTTCTGATAAAACCATATAAAAATAATAGTAATTTCCAAAAAGAATATGATACAAAACAATGATTGAGTTGTTTATGGATTCCTAACTAAAAATAATTTGCACATTTACATGATTTTTACGTATTTTGTCAAAGTTTGAACTTTAAATGCTCATAAAAAAATATTATTGATTTACGCTTAACTTATTATTAAATTTCCACTAACCACCTACGAGGAATCTTGTACAAATTTTCAAGTTTTTTTACACAACAAATAACATTTTATTGACATTCATAGAAAAATAACTTAAAAAATAGGAAACTGAGTATGTCCGTAAACAGTTCAAAATATTTTGAAAATTTTATTGTGTATAGAAAATACTAATATAAACAACCAGTGAAAATTTCATGTAACTGCGGTCATTTATCTAGAGTTATAACAAAATCCAATCGATTCTGCATAAAAATTCCCGTTTTTCTTTTGTTTTTCCCTGTGCTTTTGAAAATCATTGGGAATTTTAAAAAAAATGACATCACCAATGCATCAAGTAGATTCACTTTCTCATCAAACAAGATACTGTTGATGAAAATCGAAGTATTATTTCGACTACTTATCGTGTACACAGACACAAAAATAAATAAATAAAACAAAAACACATCATTGTAAAATCAATACATTCATGGTTCCACTCAGAATCTAAAATATTCAAAAGTATAAAATCTGAGCCATATTTAAAATTAATAAAATACTATATTTTAAGTAGACCCGCATGTGTTGTCTCTGTCTTACAAGTGTGTAACAAATTTTACGCTCAGCAGATCACGTTTAGCTGCGACGTTTATAGCATACTTTAAGAAACAGAGTGAATAAAATTTAAAAGTAAGATTATTGTCTGGGCATGAATGTCGTAGGCTTTTTATTATATTTTAATTTTAAAGCAAGTTATGAGTATTTTAAAATTGTAAATTGTTTGTATATCTTAAAATACTCATAACTTGTTTTATAATGAAAATATAGTAAAAAGCATGTCATTTCACTAAAATAACAAAACTAACAGCACACTATTGAAACTGGTGAACGGAAATCTACTATGCCAAACCTGTGTAAGACGGAGACAAGAACATGAGTGTACAACGTCCTCTTAAATAATTAATTTTTTTTTAAACAAATAAAATGAATCATGATCGTATAATAAATCTTAAAATTTAAAATTTTAATAATTTAATTATAAGATATTTAAATTAAGTTATAAACCTGATATTTAGTAAACTTACCGTTGTAACTTTGATGAAAACTGATATTTGTACAGAGATACTTTAACAAACTTAGGTGGATTTTTACCAAATGGTATTTGATTGGTGTTTAATAATGCGAGTACTTCTTTCTGATTATTTAATAGACGATACAAAACACTCATAAGCCAAGGATTTTGAGCTGGTAAAGAGTGAGCAGCAAAAAATAGTTGGCGATCAAGTAATGGCTTGTAAGGAGCTGAAAAAAGTATTAAGTAATATTTAAATAAAAATTAAATTAAGTACACATATCAAACAAAATACAAACCAATAATCGGTGGTGTAACATTTACATTTCCAGGTTTGTATAAGAACTGATATTCATACCATGGTCCTTTTATTTCATTAGCGCCTTGTATTACTATTTCTTTACGGTTTTCAAGATTGATGAATTCCTTAGGTGGTAAATAGGAATTACTAATTTTATAAGGAGCTAATTTATTATAAAATATTTTTAAATCCTTTGGAACAGTATTATTAACACTTTGATGAAGAGCAGAAAAATTGACCGAGCTCAATGAAAATATACCCAAACAAATAGATACATATAATGTTGATGTTATTAATGCTGAAAAGGAACCATCAGTTTTACTCTTTAAAGGCAGAGATGAATAAAGTGCCTTTAAACATTCAAAAACAAATGAACCTAATGCAAAATAGGCAATAAAGGGTAAACTTTTGCCTAATATGACATTAAATTGTTGCTGTGTAAATGCTGAAAAAAAAGTAATTGAATAATAATAAAAAAAGTTTAAAATATTAATATAAAATTAAAAATTTACCTATTGTGAAATCTGGTGTATTTGCTGGGGAAATGCGGAAATTATATAACATGGGAAAAACAGCTATAAGTATGGTAATAACATTGATCGTCATAAGTCTTGTGAACACAGTAGAACACCATTGACGAGTTCTAGCAAGAGCTAATTCTAGTAAAGTTAAATAATTTCATTTTTAACTATAAAATAATGTATAAACAATAACTAAACAAATTTTACCTCTATAAAATGTATGGTCATCCAACAATGATAAACATAAAACTATGTATAACAGATTGTAATAGCTATAATTTCCTGATGCCAAAATGCCAACTTGCATGAATACCTAAAAATATAAGTAAAATATATACTGTATAGGTACATAAGTTATTTGAACATTACCTTAAAGGTTTAAGTTATTTTAATACATGCAATCATTTGATAGGCAATCTATCAATTTATATTGTATTTAGTATCAAATTAAAATAATACCTGAATATAAAATGCCAACTTTTTAACTGACCGAATGGGTACCAAGAACATCAATGGAACAAATAAATCATTAATTTCTGCAAATACTGTAATAGTTTTCAAAAACCAAAGTGGAAAATAGTGAGCATACCAGGAAATAGCATTTGGTAGAGGCATGCTTTCAAAATATTTTGATAAAGCTGAAATAAAATAAAAATATTACATTCACAGCATTATTAATTGTATGACTTAATAGTATTTACCTATTACCATTGATTAAATACTATAATGCTAAATACTAAAAAAAAGGGCGGTAAGTGTATGTCGCTCTGCTGTACAGTAGGTTACAAGTGAGTCACTGTAATGGATTGTGTTAGATTTTAATAATTTAATCCAATGATATAATATCATTGAATAAGAAAAACGATTCTGAGGGAAGACGGTCAGTCAGTCTATAATATCTTACTAAGTCTAAATGTATTTGATGATATTATTGTGAATAAAGTAATTAATTTTAGTATTATAGGCATTAGTATTTATTCATTTTTCTCAAAAAAATTATATTTTAAAATGCCATTGCGTGTATATAAAATATAACAATATATTCTAAAAGTTTCATATACCAACAAATAATATTTTTAAATTATATCAAAATAACTAAAATCATTATTCTTGGTTTAAATATGAAATTTTGTCTAAATTTGAAATTAAAATGTCTGTAAAAAATAAATGTGTTGATATATTTTTTAGATTTTTTGGTTACAGTATGATTTATTTATGAGAATTTTTGTTTTAAATTTTCAACACTTAGTTATAAAAACTGAACATTTTATAATTTTTTAATTACAATGATTTATAATTTTCGAGATTTTGACAAATTTTGTCAAAATTCGAACTTTAAATGCTTATAAAAAAAAATCGTGCCTATGTATTTTTAAAATTTTTCAACTGATGTTGTAACAATATATAAGAAAGCTTGTATTAAATTTTCAGACTTTTTGGCCCACCAAATAAAATTTTATTGACAATTATAAAAAAAAAAACTAAAAAAATTGAAAACTAAAAATGTCTGTAAACAGCTCAAAACAAATCAAAATATTTTCAAAATTGAATGGTGTATAGGAAATGAGAATATAAACATTTAGTGAAATTTTCATGCATCTACAATTATTCGTTTTTGAATTACAACCAAATAAGAAAAACGCTACATGAGAAATCGAGTGAATATCCTATGTTGTAAAATTATGAACTTAAAACACTCATAAAAAATTATTTTTAATTGCTTTTAGATATTTTATTTTTGATAAAAGTAGAAAAACTTACGTTAAATCTTGTGTTAAAATTTAAAACCTTAGATTTAAAAAGAAAAATTTTTATGAATTTCTAACTCCAAATAATTTGCAAATTTTCGTCATTTTTACGTAATTTGTCAAAATTTCAACTTTAAATGCTTAAAAAAAAAAATTGTGACTACAGATTTTTAATATTTTTCATGTGCCTTTGAAACAATATATTAGGAGCATTCTATTAAATTTTCAAGAATTTTTAACGAATAAATAAAATGTTATTGATTTTTAAAAAAAAAAAAACCAAAAAGATTGGAAATTTAAAATGTCTGTAAACAGCTCAAAATAAGTCAAAATATTTTGAAAACGGTATGGTATATAGAAACTGCTTATATAAACATTCAGTAAAAATTTCATGTATTTACCGTCATTTTTTTTAGACTTACGCCAAAAACCAAAATCGATTTTATCGAAAATCAATGTTGCGTAAAAATTCCCGTTTTTTCCTTAATTTTCCATTTGTTTTTCACGGTACTTTTGAAAACTACTGGAAAATGTTTACTTTTGACCCCCCAAAGTACCAACTAGATTCACTTTCCTATCAGAAAAGGTACTATTGAAGAAAATCTAAGCACTTTTACTGTCCCAAAACGTGATGACAGACACAAAAAAAAAAAAAAATAAAAAAACACATCATTGTAAAACCAATACATTCATCGCTCCGCTCAGAATCTAAAATGTCATACATTTTAAATATTCAAACAAAACGTGTTGGGGTTTAGGAACAAAATTTTAAAAAAGTGCCTTGAAAAGGTTATTCCTAGTTCCTTTAATAAGAAATAATAATTAATGTTTTTGATTAAGAATTAGAACTTAAAAAAATTCTAAAAACTTAACATGTTGATACTTGATGAACATGACAGCTTAGAATTTGGTACCTACCGTATTTTTTGTATTTGTCTAACACTTGCAACAAAGGATTTTAGACGGGTTTTTTGCCAAACTTACCAATTGATTTAATGAAGCGATAAGAATTCTGGATTTGCATTTTTCGTCAAGTCTACTTGAAATCGACTTTCCCAAAATACTATAATGTCACGCGTGTGTTGGACAGAGACAGAAAATCACCGGTTGGAATCCCCTTAACCCACCCCACTGATACAATGTTTACAATTTACTTTCCATATTCTAAAACTTTTGATTTCTTGTATAACTACAAAACACACAACAAATGCTAAAAAAGCAGTGGCGTATTTTGAGTGATTTATCGGGGGGTGTCCAACATTTATTGAACCTCAGAAACAACATTTTTAGAATTATTTACTGATGTAAAAAAACATTGAACTTACTTTTAAACATATTACTATGTTAGGAATTGTCAAGAAGTTTTACATTTGAAACTCGTGTAAATGGTATAATAGACAAGTTGTAGGTTATATTTTATTGTTTACTAATATTTATTTTAAAAATTATCTTTTTAATTTTTATGTTAACATTATTTTAAAATTAACGGCCTGCGCGTTTTTTTATCATCGTGTAATGACCCGGTGAAATTCAAATAATTTCTGGATATCCCTGATAAACTGCAGTTAATCTCTGTGTCGTCAAATCTAATCAAATTAATTTCATTTTTTCCGTTTATATAAAAATACCATTTATTTTATAATAAAATAAAAATAGTATACTATAAAATAAATGATAACACCGATATCCAATATATTAGGACTTTTTTTTTTTAAGTTGTGGGGTGTCCAAACATGAAGGACACCCGACCCCTCCCCCCCCCTAAAAATCCGCCACTTACTAAAAGGTTTGTGGTTTTATATATATTATTATATTTTAATATATATTTAAAATATCAGTTATCCGTACTACCTATGTACAGTGTACTACACTCAAATCCAACAACTTGTATTAAAATGGAACGTTATTTGACGATAACATAATTTCATATATAGTAATATTAGAATTGATAAAGATATTATAAAGGATTAACTTAATTTTTTTGAGTGGAGCGAGAAAAAAATGTTCATGTTTAATGAACATATTTTTTAGTGCAAAACCCTTAAATCAGGAGCAAACGCAGAGTGTGGGGCTTAAACCCCCCTGAAATATCAGGAACAACAAATAAATTATCGTACCTACAAATGTATAACTTATAAAGTTATAAATAAAATAAATGTTTTCCTGCGTTCGCTCCTGTCGTAAATATATTTATCAATATACCACTGTATATGTAGGTACAATATAAAATTGAATAAAATCATATTTTTTACAATTTGATGTACTTATACAAGCATGTTTGAGGTTTTACTTCTCCCCATCAGTCTTCTAAAGCCTATTTCATTAGTTTTTCTAAATGTAAAGTATGCTCACCGGCTCACTATGGTTGGGTTACACTAATTTATATGACTCAGCAAAATAAACTAATATATAGCTAGCCCATTGCCTATATAGGTATATACATTTATTTTGCAAATGTATAATTTAATTACGGAGGGAAAATGGTTGACGTGGTTAAATGAACTTCGTGTGTGTAAAAATCCATCATAAAATCTGAAATGTGTTTACTCATTATTTCGATTAAAATACTAAATTACGTAGTTCGAAAAATATAGAATATTTTTCGATGAGAAACAGTAAGTAACATACATATAATTTAAAGTCAATTTCGAATTGAAATGGATCGATTTTCGATTTGAAATGGATCGATTTTCGATTTTTGTTGGAATATTGTTCAATAGGTAGTATATGACGCGTGGTCACGTGGAAAACATTTTTGGCTATGATTTGTTTTGTAACGCGTCAATTGACGTGAAACGATACGTGGGAATCATTATTTTTCCAAATTTAACATATGTTAAATTGTATGGGTATTGACGTGTTGTATTTATTAACCATTAGTGTAATAGTGTTATATAGTAACGTGTTACATGGCAGAGACAGAAATGCCTACAAACATTCCAAATATCTGGAACTTTGGAGGATACTGAAGAGGCTACACCGTCATACAGTCTGATAGATTTTAAAGAGTTCAATATTGACAATTTTCTATTTGCTTGCATTTGGTTCGTGTAAATGTGTGCGTAGTAACTAGTAAGTGATAATTAGTGTGAGTGACTATAAAATAAATTGCGGAGCGCTCCGCACGTGTCACTATGTCAGTAACGCAGCACTTTACACACTATAATTATAAATGCAAATTTTAGTGAAACACTGAATCTTAGTTTCGTATTTCCAATAATATAGCTTACTGAGAGATATTACAGTATGAAAACTTATATTATACAAATTGAAGAGAAGAAATTTATAATAGACTTGTATAATAGGAGTCGAAAATCGATGTCCAATATGTAGATTTAAAACTTGTGATATTTTACTTTTTGAATTTAAATTATTGAGTTTAGTAATGAAAATATCGAAAATTGAGTTTTAAAAAAGGCATGGATTAACTTCTCTTTTACAATATTGATAATAGCTGGTGTTTTTACTCTCAAACCGCTTAAACACCACATTATTGGAAATACAAAAATTAATTTTCATAGGATTTTTCAATACTATTGCATTATATTAGGTAGTGTCACTAACGGTTATTTTTAGATAAAACGCAGATCAGTATATTTTTTCCATCACAGGTAGTTTCAAAATACAATGTCCATGAAATCATAATATTATCATCAAATCGAAAGAATAGACCGTATCCCGGTACTGGTCTAGTTGACCCCCGCCAGGAAGGCAATTCCCCCGCCACTCAAGTTTAGTTGACACCCGCCACTTACCTACATCTCTCGTATTTTTGATGTTATAAAATGTATAATATACTATTATACTGCAGAGTGCAGATAAAAAAGGTATGAAATCATATACGTTAGGTATTTGTGTGAAATTCATTAATTAGATATTTTAAGAATTATGTTTGGTAAAATCCGTGTATGAATTATATAAGATAGGTATAACAGCGGGTGCCGTATATAATATTATGAAGTACCAAACCGGCCATTATCACATTCAACAGTAAACCACAAATATAACTTTGTGGATCCTATAAGTGGAGCTCATACACAGAATGTTGAGAGGATGTAGGGAAGTGCTAAATGGGGCAACAAGAAACATATAGAGGGACTAAGAGAAGCTTCCTAGATTCTTATTTGTCAGAATTTATAATTAGATAATTTCACACAAATACCTAACGTATATGATTTCGTACCTTTTTTATCTGCACTCTGTATATCAGTATATCAGTATATTATACATTTTATAACATTAAAAATACGAGAGATATAGGTAATTGGTGGGTGTCAATCTATGTCCGTACAGGTATTTGAGTATTTTTTTATGATAATTAAAACATCAAGAAAAAACTATTATATGATCATTGATCACAGATCAAGTTATCTGTTTTAAACATTATACATTTCTAAAAAGTGGTAATTTTACTCTTGGTTTAACTTTGGACGTATATGAACCTATAACTATACGTAAGAAAGATATTTTATATGCGTATCAGCGTATCAGAAAAATTATTAAATAGGTATAGGTAGGCGTATAGGTGGTAGTGTAATATATGTATTATGTATATTTAAAGTTGGGTTTTGCAAATTATCAGAGTTAATGACTTTTTATGTTCTTATCGTCTGTTTAGTCTACTACGATCGTTTATATTCGCGGACGTGGGCTGTCTGCCAACAAAACATAATAATTTATTGAAAATACGAGTGGATATTTTTTGGGAAGTTAGATTAGCTTGAATTCGTTTCATTTTGATTTTTGACGAAATACTATACAGGTAGAGACGTACAGTTTAATAGTATTACCATTCTAGGGTCGTTATTTTAATAAATAATTTTGTTACTTTGTTTGTATATTTATTTATTTATAATTATAATGGTGTACCCGCTTCAGTCTTTTTATTAGGAATTAGGATCATAATAATTCATAGAAGATTTTAAATTTTTAAGACTACCCCAATATTACAATTGTCTGTATTAGGAACTAAGATAATATATCTTAGCTCGTACTCTGTACTGACTACTGAATATAATATACCTACTAATTACTAACTGACAACTGTACTACCTATAGGTTTTTTTCTTACATAAAGCGCATACAAATTCGCGATCAGTAGAATCAATTTTGTCTCGTTATCTTTGATATTACCTAAAACTTAAAAATAAAAAAAAATTTGGGTTTGTAGGTAGTAGGTAGTAAGTACCTGGTACCTACATGACTACATATTATAAAAATGTTTTATTACGATGTACATTGTAAATTTTTCTAAGAGAGTTATGGCTTTATGACTTATGAGTGAACTGTATCATATAATATAAAAATGTTCATAACGTACATAAAATTCAAATTCAGATGATGTCCTTACCTTTAACTATTCAGTTGGTACATCTATAATATAGGTAGATAGCCGTTTGTCGCTATAGATCACAGTATCACACATAAACTATATAGGTACTTGAATGACTGTCTCAAAATTGGTTCTGTTAAATGAAAAAAATGTACGTTGTATAGTTGAAGGAATTAACATAATATTATGCGGGAGTGGCCGTGTGGTGTACTATAGTGTCCTCTTGAAATATTTCTTTTATAATATCAGTTATTAAAAATGACAAAAAAACTCAACGTTTTATTTCACATATTTTGTTTTCGTTTATGATTACCTGTCAAATTTAATTAGCAATAACGAATATTCCTTGATTATATTTTCATTTTGATATAAAAAAATTGCAGTCGCTGTCAATTTCATTTTTATCTGCTTATCTGAAACTAAATTATGTAGTCGTGTCATTTAAAATTTGTATAGGTAAAAATAAGCAAAATACTATATTAGATACCTTCTAATATTAAAACATAGACAGGTGGTGGAAGTGTAATAGATAATTTTTAAACGACACACGACGTAAAGTTAAAATTAATGTCACGTTATATTAAAAACTATACCTACCTAAACCTACCTACATATTGTAATATAATATTATATAAGGTGATTCATTAAGCATGATCCCCCATTTTTCCTTTATCAATAAATGTATACAAATTCTAATTTCGAAACTTTTAAATATAGATACTTAAAGTCCTTAAAGACCATATTTTCAAATTCTTGAGATTTTTTATACTACTTAGGTATTGCCGTGGCATTAATAACGTTTTAGTTTTTTAAATGAGAACCCTCTTTTTATTGTAAATTATTATTGATGTATATTTTTTAAATTTTTATATACATCCAATTCTAAATTCGATCAAGTAGTTTTATACTTATAAAATGTAATTGTATGAAGACCTAGTCTTTAAAAATAGTTTTATCAGGTCTAGTGTTGAACTACTTGGTACATATTATTATAAATATTTATAGATTAATATAAATATTGCTAAAATGTTCATATTATTAATGTATTGTTAAGTTTTTAAATAATTATGCGTACAATTTTTTATTTGGTAAAATATAACCACCTACTAACAATAGCGTGCACTTACCACTTACGATAATATTATGTGCATTTTATGAAGACAGTATTATTGTCGAAAGTTATAAATAAACTAATTGAGATAAACCACGTATCAATACTAACTAGTAAGCCCGCAATAAAGCGTATAGAATATTATGTTATGAATTATGATCAAGATAATCTAGGCTCCAGCTACACTCATATGTATAAATCTTGTAGAATCGGTGTACTGTAGCCGACCGGATAAAAAATGACCGGAAGAATGGCTGGTTAACCGTATATTATTATACCAGGCGGTGGCGATAGCCGGTAGAAAGCCAAAAAATATAAATTTTAATATTATATAGTACTATAGTACATATAAGCTGTACCTATATAGTATTCATTGTTTTCTGAATTTCTGTGGTCGGAAATCTATACTAAATGCATCAAGTTACCATTGTAATAACCATTTAATAAAATAGGGGGTTATAATGAATAATAAATAAGTAAATTATTACATTTTTTTCTATTCATTTTCAGTCTCAAATAATATAGTAACAAAATATCGTAAACAATCGTGTTACTTTTAAATTTTAAAGTGATTTTGAATTTTCACAGTCCATTGTTTGTTATAATATTGTATAGCCGTGTAGGTAGTAGGTACTTAATTGTCTTCGCTACGCAATCGTATGATACCGCTTCAATTTTCCGGAGAAAGTTTAAGTTTGAATATATATATACAATATACATATATAGAAACAATAAACACAAGTAATAATTAAGTACCTATAATTATAAGTGAATAAAAAGAAAACAAACTGTAGGTGCGGGAACATATTAGGTATATAGCTACGATTTGTTTTTTTATTTCAAAATTATTTGTTTTTAAATACTTTAAGCCATTTTTGTTGTATATACAAACCTTGTATCTAGGTCCTAGATAGTAGATAGTAACTAGTAAGTACTCATTAAATCATATTCTGCTATTTTTGTTTTCTTTAAATTTTTCTAGATTAACTAAGATCTTGTTTACTTTTACTACATGTAATTTGAATAATGTGAGCCGAATAGTGTTATGGTAAAGGGAACATTCACAGGACTTCCTTGATAGAACGGGGCTGAGAATAGAAAACAATTACTAAAAACTACTGTTTTTTTAAATGTTAGGAAGTTGTAGGTACATTATAATTTTGAATTAAATGATATATAGATTATATATATATAGATTAAACATTTTATTCTATTAATTATTATATATGAGAAGCGGTGGTTTACATGCCAAAATACATATTAGTATTTACTATTTAGTAAGTAAATTAAAGTAAGTATAACTGTGAATCGTTCCAATATAATATTTTACGATTTAATTATTATTGATAAATTGAATTAGTTTCTTAAACTATTACGTATTTAATATTTATCGCGTCTTTCGTTTTAACAATATTATTTTATACCAACATCTTAACAGGACGTCGCACCCGCATGTGCAACTTCTGTCTTACACACGTACGACGTAATTTTGGTTCGCTAGTGTCAATGGGGTGCTGTCAATTTTGATATTAAAGTGAATTGACCTATTACCAAACTTTTAGGTAATAACATCTGTGTTCTCCCGTTAGTTTTTTACGATATTTTAATTTTTAAGTGAGTTATGAGCATTTTGAAATATTAATATTTTACATACTCATAACTCATTTAAAAATTAAAATATCGTAAAAAACCAATGAGAGAACACAGATAATGATGTTACCTAATAATTTGAAACTAGTGAACGAAAATTTGCTATGTCGTACGACTCGTACGTGTGTAAGACGGAAATAACACGTTTTGGTGCGAAGTCGTCTTAAGTCTACGTGCGTACCTACGTGATATTATCTGATGGAGTGTTTTAGTTTTATTAGACTCAAATTACTCATCAAAATATAAATACATAGTTAAAATTTTAAGTGAAAAACATATTTCTTTAAATAGTGTCATCTTTAAATATATAAAAATAATGAAAATAATAAATAAATTACTCAGGAAATAAAGAATGGAAGATGTATCCATCGGTATTATAGATGACACTATGAAAAGAAATTAGATTTTTCAGTTTAAAGTTAATTATATATTTATATTTTGATG
This sequence comes from Nasonovia ribisnigri, assembly GCA_027563435.1. Taxonomy (NCBI): domain Eukaryota; kingdom Metazoa; phylum Arthropoda; class Insecta; order Hemiptera; family Aphididae; genus Nasonovia; species Nasonovia ribisnigri. Next base: position 64,407 of record JANEHU010002777.1, on the reverse strand, counting down.
AATAATTTCAGTCTAATAAAATTGAAATACTCCATTGGATAACACAATATATTATCAATAAGTATAGTAAACGATATTATCGTGCTTTTTTTGATAGTCCCAGACCCCTGCAGTTATTCCCTAGCATTTCCGAAGATTCCCATCTAGTTACGTTCGTGGGAACTACTCCAACCTGACTGTTGACCTTTTTATAACCGGCTATTCTCAAGTGTTTTACAATTTTACTCATATTTTATCACTAAATTCATATCAAATGTTTTTAATTTTAATCATTAAAAAAAATATTATTAACTAAAATTAGTGTTATTTTTTTATATTATTCCACTGATTTTATATTATACGTACATTTAATATTTAATATTTATAACATATACATTTTACACTACTCAATAATTTATATTATAAATGTTATCTATAATTTGTTTAAATTGTGCCTGAGACGTGAGTACATATTATCAACTTGACTTTAAAATCGCATCTTCAGATATGTTATTTTAATAATTATAAAGAGATAATTTTTCTGAAAACGTTGATGTCAGATATACATATTATATATTATATACAATATACATTAAACCTAGACGTCTAGTATAAAAATTATAGTATACATATTCTACTATGTAATTTGTTAATTATAAATATTTAAAGTTTTGATTTGATGAGTAGATTAAATAGTTATCTAAAAATAGATAAAACCTTTCCACATTTCAACACAGCCTCAACTTGATATTATTATTATAATAAATATAATAATTAACACAACGTTCTTCAAATAATATTAGATTCATATATATCGTATAATAATAGATATTACTTGGTGTTTTACCAAGTATGCTCACCGCCCGTTTATCCTTAAATAACGAATTTTTTAATATTTTGATTTTCGGAATTTTTAAGTTCACAACAAACATTATTTTGATTTTTACAGCATTTCAAAATTACTCCATGATGACATAAACTTCTTTTTTTTAAAGAAATGTATAATTAATATTAAAAGAAAAATGGGGATGAGCATAATATTGGTAAGTTAGGTTAGGGTTAGGTTAGGATATTCTGTAGATGTATCAAAATATTCGAAAAAAAATATGTTTCTGAATTTTAAATTAAACTCTGTGTTGGCGCGTACTGTCTTAAAAAATATAAGTAAAGGTTATACAATTATGAAAAATGTATTTTTTTTTTCAAAAAACTACTTACATATTTAGATAGCCTACCGTTGTTATAGTCTATAATATACACTCTATAGGGTACCTACCTTTCTTATTAATTATTACTAATTACTCTAATTTTCTTATTTCATAAATCATCAGAATCAATGATTGAAAAGAATATAATTTAGGTGAGGTATACAGGCATATAGATAAAACCGTTTAAATGTCTTGATAATTTTCGTACACTTTCTAATATCGAATATTTTGTTGACAGTCTGCACAGTCATATTAGTATATTACAACTTCATAAATAATTATATTATAATTAAAAATGATTGATAACCAATGTACAATTAATATTTATTATAAATTTTGTTTTTTATAATAGATTTTTTAACATTCATGAAATAAATTTATTAAATTACGTAATTCAATATTGTGTACCTACTACATCTTATCTATTAAGCACCATACTTATTAATTATCTATGCGAGGATAATACGATTAATTTTTACCAACTTTTATTGAATAATTAATTGATAATTAACCGACGAGTGGACCAATTGAAGTGCATTTTTGTAGGTATACCTACTATACAGTACTACGTATGCTATTGAGACAATTGGAATGAAAAAACAAATAAAAAGTGATGTGATAAATATAATTATATTGGTATTAACTAAATTGTAAAAGTGTAAAATCGTATTATAATTTTGTACACAAACAACTAACAAGTATCTAAACATCGGCACTTTTGTTTAAAGATGTATGGATTCATCTATGTACGACGACGGTGTAATATACTTATATTAAATGTTAATAAATAATAATGTTAGTTTTATACTGGCGAGGTTGATTTTATATTAAATATTTAATTAAAGTCCGAGTCTGATAACATATCGCGATAAGTATATTATAACGCCATAAAAGCTATATTATTATTGTTATGTACATATTTTCATATACCTACCAGTATATTATATTGTCTGACCACTATAATAATTGTTACGTCATGGCCAAATGCTCGCTGCCGAATCTAAAATATTATTATTATCATTATAATCACTATAAAGTAATATTATATTATTTATATTTGTTTTTTTCGTTTACATCGGAAGATCAACGTTTTGTGTGTGTGTTTAGACTTTGACATTAGCTATTTCCACCTCAAGGTAAACGCAATTATAATATAATATATATTATTATAATGAGATCTCGACGAATACGACTATTATATGTTTTATGTGGATGTACCTATATAACGTACTATAATATTATAATATATTATGTATAGGTAAAATGCAGACGCAAACAATCGAGTCGTGTTAATAAAAGCGCATGGTACCGTGTAGTGTATAATATATTATTACATAATTTCTTATAATAAAAATAATTTTGTACACTTGTTAAAATAGTTTTTGATAATTAATAAGTAAATTATTATGCTGTAGGTTTAGTGTTAGTCAATTAACGAAACAGTGTATAAGAAAATAAAAAGATTACTTCTTATCCACTTTTTACTATCGCTTGCAACAAAATTTTCACAGACCAAACGCATTAATAAATAATATGCAATTATTTTTTTGCGCGAACCCGATATAGGATATACATTTTATAATATTATATAGGTACCCGTACATATACATATACTTTTATACACAAAATCTCATAACGCAAATTTTAATAAATTAATATAGATATAATTTCTTATAAAATTATTATAGGTGTATAATAATTCACGGTAGTGCTACGGCTACTTTATATATATTACCAACATACCATTTTTACCTATATAATATCATAGTATACAATCATGGTACATTGGTACCTATATCTGTTCAATATTTACCTAAATAATATTCTTTTGTTTCAAGATTTTGAACGCAGCATAATATAATATATTGCAGGGACACGGAAGCGGACGTTATCATTTATTAGAGAGTATAATACCTTTGTAATATTATAGTACATATAATATACTCGCATTCCGTGTATTTGAGAAAAATATTTTTTACATGCCTGGTTACTTATTGATTGTACGTCGTAACCTCTTAATCATATATCATAATATATTATTGCAAATTACCTGTACCTATCATTTAGACATTTTTTTTTTATCAACCATAATTATAGCAATTGTTCGTATACATTTTTTTACGTTTTAATGTTTTGTACACATTATTAATTTGCAATCAAATTTCGAAAAAGTCTGTTTTTAAATCGATTTATCAATTATACGTATAGTAACACGCACCCTACCTAAATATATTTTTCATCTGTTAGCGTTGCCGCGCTTTTGTATCAGACAATGATTGAACATTTTTCTACTCGTATATATAGCTCGATTGACGATTTCCAATCATATATTTCCAAGAAGCCTCTCATACACGATACATCATCTTGTTTGTAAATTGTATTACAAATTACGATTTGAAATATTGTCGAATATTAATATTCTGCAAGATTACCATTTCACTATCCGTATAGGTCAACGCGTCATGCGCTGTGGCTTTTTCTACGCAGTAGGTATATTATATATAGTACTACGTACCTATACAATATAATATAGTATGCAGTAGTTAGGCTTTATTGCGGCGCTGCACTACTCGCCACATCTAATAAATTCAGTGTTGCAATAGACACTTTTTAAAAGTGTTCAAATATAGATACAGATAATATACTGATTTTCATAAGTATTTAAAGGATTATTTCAAGTAGACACCTTCACATAATATTATGTATCACATGTATTTAAACGATACGTATTCGAATACTTAAACTCAAATACTTTTACTCGAATACTGGTAGGTATAGTAGGTACTTTACAACACTATCAATGATTATTAAATATTATGTTCACCCATCGAGGGCCATTTTCTCCGGTTACTTGAAATAATTCCTATACACTTTCATGTTCTTGAAACATGAAATCTGAAACACCCTGTAATAATAATCTGTTCACGTGTATAGCGCGTATATATATACTATAGTTATACCTATACCTATAAGCAAAGCTTGATGATAAACCTATTTGGATGGGCTTAATGGTTTTAAAAGCTCTATTTTTTTCGTAATCTTCATAATTTACATTTATGAATAAGATGTACACTTTGTATTAAAAAGATTAGACTTTTGGGAGGCTAATTTTTTTCTAGGATGACTTAGCAGGCGATTGTAACATTCCGTTGGTTCTAATTTTTGACCATCTAAAATAAACGCAAACTTCCTCAGGCCACAATATCTTATCTGCTGACAAATTTAATTTTTATTAATTTTATTCTTAAAATTTAAGTTAAAACTAAATTTAATTATAAAGACACACATCCAGTGGCGTATTTACGGGAGGGGGGTCCCCGGGTCTCGACCCCCCCCCCCAGAAAAAAATTTAAAAAGTCATAAATAACTTGGTACGTAGAAAGAGAAAATTAATTTTATATTATGGGTTTTTAATGTTTCTATCATAAAAAAAATAAATAATTTGTATAAATATTAAATAACTTGGGTTTAACTTTTGGTTATTTTTGTCTAAAAAACTATTAATATGTATTAATAAATCATAATTGTAGTGAAATATACATGATATAATATAAATAATATAATTATTACATCATTACTCGTTGTGTTTTTTTTATATTATAAACTTGTAGATACTTAATATTTAGACCCCCCCCCCACGAAAAATTTGAAAATACGCCACTACACACATAATTATCCTTCGTATTTTAAGGCTAAAATGAATTACGCTACGCGTTCAATGTCACAGACATTTTTATTGCTTAAATGATTGATTTTTGATTATTATTGTGTAGATTATATGAATTATGATAGTAAGTACCTAATATATTTAATATTATACATATTTTATAAAATGTTAAATGTACGTTTAATTCTGATAAGGTTAGCGATGTAATTCTAAATTTTCTCTATCTATTATAATCATTAATCATATATGTAGTTGGCAAATTCAATTTCAATTAATTAATTTTTATTGTAATATCAATACTGCAGTATAAATAGTTGTAGATAAATAAATTTGCAAATAAATCGTATTCTTTTTATTATTGTAGACATCAGTGAACTTATACATTCATTTTATATCGGTGAAGTTTACATTTTTTTTTTACAAGGCAAAATAACCGTTATAATTTACATGTTATAAATATGGCCCTAAAATCTTCTATACGTCATACCTGCGTGAATCGGTAAAATTTACAATATGCGCTCCGCTTATAATATATTATGAGCTATATGAATATGACCCTTTCACTCAAGCTCGAGCATCACCAATTTATACCTGATTGCCGACTTCATTAAAACGATCCAAATCGTGCATTCTTAAGACTGAAATTGACAACGGATACGTTAAATGTCGGAATAAAATAGTCATATTATATTATTATGTATAATGATATCCATTTAAAAATTCCTCTTTTTACATAATTTCATCTTATTATATGTAATTTATTTATGTAATAAAAAAAAAATTACATAGATTGATTTTAAAAATAGCCTTTACTAGATTTATTAGATCTTCTTCGCTTATACCATAGACAATGTATATACAATATTATAATATTTTTTATTTTTTTTTATTCATTTTTATAAACGACTCAGCCTTATTGTTATATCGTATATACGAAGATAATATGATATTATGTATGTATAGGTAATGTAAATTAGCAGCATATACATAAATAGTTTTTATATTTTAATGTACCTAATTAATACGCAGTTGTATATACTATATTGACAATTTGACATGGAAACATATTTTATTGGTTCAGGTTTCATTACAAAACGCGCCATAAATAGTAGGCATATATACTATATTATACTATATACCTACCTACTCAGTTATAGTTGTTGAATTTATGAAGAGTAGATTTTATTAGGTATATGAAATCTAAAAAAAAATAAAAATCATCACAATAATAACTGTACGATAATTCAGTGTCAATAACCGTTAGATTACGTTTTGTGTGTAGAGTATAAATTCAATATTATATATAATATTATACTGATGATTCTCGAAAAATTGATTTAGACTAAACACGCCAATATGGTTTTCGTAGAAAACACACTCATTATATTTTTTATATATATGAAAATTATTGTTAACGCCATGTTTAAAAGCTAATAATAATAATAACAAAAAAAATAATAATAAATATGAATTTACCTACCGCAGTAACCATTTTCAAAATTATTTGTTTTACAGTATGTGACAATTATGTCATAATACACGTGTGCCATACGTTAATAATGTTAGTCCCTGAAATTGTAATGGATTTCCGCCTATGCCGTGTGGTTATTTTTAATGATTATTTATCGATGTTATTGGATCTCAAAAAAATAGATATTAAATTTGTTTAATCATCATATTTTAATAAAATGTTATGTATTTTTATAAACTAAAACTGTAAATCTATATTTTCATAAAACATATATAAAAAGTAGTATAGTTTGTAAAGTAGTAAAAGTTCGTTGTTTAAAATTTAGTTTTTTGTATATAACTGCGTACTTAAAATTATTAAAATCTTCGTAAAAATTTCCCATACAAAATAGTTATTTTTCGTTTTTCATATTGCAGTTGATCCATACTATAAATAATTCATTAAAACCTGCACGCCTCACGGCATAACGACATAAGATACACCCTGTATTTTTATACAATTCTTAATTTTGTTTCGGAAAAATATTAATTCAAACAAATAGTACTATATAAATATAATATATTACTTTAAAGTACGTGGGTGTTATTAAGTAGCCACATTGACCGTGACGTATCGAAATGAGGAGGGTTTCCGGGTCAACAACCCGCGAAGATATGATGACCTATGTCGATTTTAAATCAAGTGTTTTATCGTAAATGTAAATGTTATATAGAAATGTATAAGGATATTGCCGTAATGCTCGAATCCACGTGTTTTATTTGGTATATAATTAAGATAATAGGTGAAAGAGGTCCCGTTACCTGGCTCATGGCTGCTATTTGATGATAATTTGTACTTATTCTGATTTATTTAATAACAACTAATACTTATAGTACTTATTATAAGCACATTTTAATAGAGCATTCAAATAATTAAATTGCTGGATGATTGCTTTTTAAATTTATAAATCGTATATATAGCCATAGGTACTTACATATTATAATTTGTTGTCCAATACAAATTTAAATTACAAAAGTTATTATGTAATTCTATAGTCTTACATTTCAAACGTAAACACACATAATAATATGTGTAAGGTTGAGAAAGTTTGATAGATCAGAGGTCCCGACCAACTGATCTCGTGTTTATATAATTGTCGTATCATCTAATGGGTAGTATAATGGCGTATCCAGGGTGAGGGAGTTAGGGAGTTGTAACTCCCCCCTCCCAGAAAATTGTTAAATATTAACAAAATTTTTATCAATAAATTATTTTAGATAAAATTCGTCAACAGTTAATTCAAACGCCCCCCCCCTCCGGAAAAATGTCTGGATACGCTACTGGGGTAGTATATTGAATTCTAACCTCGTTACCGGATGTGATTCAAGCTCACATGTCCGATGAAAAAGCAAACAAATTAACCAACGACATATTATAGTCCAGTCAAATATTCATTTTTACGTATATATATAAAGTATTCGTTAATGGAATTTATACAGGTTTTCTAGACCCTAGTACTCTAGGGGTACTCTTGGATCTCTATTCTAAGTTTTTAACCTCTAGGACCCTGTGCTAACTTAGGGGGGGAGGTGCAAAAACTTCAAAACTTTCAGACGTTTTTAGTTTTTCTCTTATAGTATTATTTCTCGTAAACTAATCATATTTTGTGTTCTATAAGGTATAAAAAAGTTGTAGAAAATTAAATTTTCTAAAATTTGGTTGGTAAAACTAATTTTTAGACCAAAAATTAACAGAAATACAGTTGATCAAAGTTAGACAAAGTTTCTCAAAATGTAAAAAAAAAAGCTGAAAAACGGAGGTTTTGGTTAGGTTAGGTACCATCATTTCCATGTTAATTATGTCAATCACTCATCAACATCAACATCTAGGAAAACCAATGACATTCCCCCAACCCCTCTCCCTCCCCCAATCGTAAAGGTGCCTCATTTTAATGTAGGGAATGCGAATTATTATGAAATAATCCTCCAAAGAGTTTAACTTTATTCTATATAGGTAATTAAAATTTGTCTGCAGTCGCTCGAGTGGTATAAACTATTATTAGAATACTTGCAGGTATATTACTATTATGTAGTGCGAAGGCTGTGTACAAATACTATTTACAATTTCAATAGATGTACCAGGTACCTACAACAATATTGGATAACTTGAATGACAATAATACAATATATTATTGGTATTTATTATTTTGTAGAAATAATCGCGATCAACATGCATTTGTGGGGAATTCGTGGACCTCGTTTTCATATTTATTTATTACGTGACAGTAAACATTTTCTGAATATGGGTAAACAAGGGTTTAACATCGTGAAATTGATGTAGGGACTCGTTTCTTACGTTCCTAGGTTCAGACTTCAGATCATAGGTAGACATAAACCCTGCAATCAGCTGATCGAGTGTCGCTTTTATATTGTTTTATGGTCTTACTGTAATTCAGTAAAAAAATTCAAGTTTAAATCAGTCTCCGTTTTTTCTTAAGAACTTTCGCTGGTATACCAGTGTACCACTACAGGCTAAAGTATGGCCTTTCCGCAGTAAGCAATCGAATCCACCTATGTGAATGTACGTCTTTCATATTCCTTATTTTGGCTAAAGTATGGCCTTTCCGCAGTAAGCAATCGAATCCACCTATGTGAATGTACGTCTTTCATATTCCTAATATTATGTGTAATTTTGTTAGATAACTTCCAACCTATTTTTATTTTACAAAATTTAGAAAATATACTCCTAAAAATGGCTGAAAATTGAAATATAAAGCTAAAAACACACAAGCACTATTAACATTCAAGTATTTAATAAATACTTTATTTTATGTACGATATTTAACTGAAAATGTAATTGATATATTAATTGGTTCCTCATAATATGCTATCTTGCTTAAACTTGCTTACTGGAAACACCTTCAAATCACTGTTGTTGTAATAAAGTATAGTGGATAAACTTAATCATGCTTTTTATTGTCAGCAGGAAGTAATTTTATAACAGCTAGATGAGTATCAAAATTGGAAAGATTATGATTATATAGAATTAAAGTATACTGAAGAAGTGAATTTTTTAATAGTTTCTGGCGGGTTAGGTTAGCAGCAAGGATTAGGTATCCTATATTCCTATACCATGCATAAAAATTACACAAAAAAAATAATATATTATAAAGTAAAATGTATAGAGCGTATTATTTTATAAATGTAAGAGAGGTAAAATCATACCATAGAAATAATCGAAGGTTTCTAAACTTCATAATAATTCAACAGCGTTTTTAAAACTTCTTTAAAACTATTTTTATTTTTGAACTGTGGGATGTAGGCATATTACACGCATTTTTTGTATGATGTGCCGAAATGGATCAGTTCAAATTCTGGAACCTATCTTATTGTGAGTTAAGTATAATTTTATTTTTGTTTTTTACTTATTCAATCATGGTAGTCACTATAGTCAGTTAATATTATTATATAATTTTGTATATATATTATTATACTTTGGTAATGTATATTATACATGAATAACATTTTGAAAATAATATGGCGAAGAATCTCCTTCATTAATTTACGATGGTGGGTACCTATTTATTTGGTGTGTTCACTATTCATAATTCAAAGCAGACAAGTAAAGATAACTTTGATAAAATGTAGCTGAAAACCATTTATTTTTAAATCATAAATGATTTTCTTATTTAAAAATTCAAACATTTTTAATATAGTAAAATGGATATTATAATATAATATGTACATACATATTGTTGTGTATAATGAATATAATGAAAATAATACCTATATTCTAAATAGTTAGTATTATTAGTTCACATTTCTCAAATACGTAGTACACACTTACAATTTCTGACTACACATTGTGTCGGGGTTCACTAAAAATTAATAAAAAATAGGGGCTGCTATATCGCGTGTCCTCCATATTTTATCAATCGGTGACCACCTGTCGGAACAGCAATTAAAATATACTGATGCGGGGTTACGTTTGGGGCAATATTTTATTTTAGTAATCGCCGGGTAATACAATACGTCAATACTTACGCGGACCGTACGAGTCGTACGATAATTGGAGATAAAACGATATACGTTATTATTATTATTGTTTTATTGTCGTAATGTCGTTGTAATAATAGCAGCCGCGGCGGCGGCGCCATCCTGAAAACGTACACAAAAATAAACCCGGAAACGTACAAACGCGCGTAAAAATACGCATCCGGCCGCCGTCGAGCCGTATCCCCGGGACCACAATAGAATAGTAGAAATCCATGTATTATGACGATAAACGATAACCATCTACATAATGATTTATACATTATATTATTAATTTATGTATACACAATATAATACATTAACATAACAATATAAGTGTATACTGTATATCAGTGTATAATATAAAGTATGAGACAAATACATTGTACTTATTGTTATTTTCAATTTTGTGTAATGGGTTGCCGCCGTCCGCACTCCGCACGTGTTCCGTTGGTCATGCAGTGGTAGTCTTGCCGTAATGGTATGCGATGTGTGGTTTGGTGGGGGGTGGGTAGGCGTTACGTTAGCCCGGTAATCGGCACGGTGACGTGCCCCCGTTGGCAACACTGTTCCGGCGCGTTTTATGCCGTTCCGTATCGGCCATCTCTGAACGAATCGTTCTTTCCGCACTTGGCAGCCGTTCAAGCCGATCGAAGCTTACAGGGCCGTGCCGCCTTAGCTATAGCAGCAACAGAAGCAGTAGACCTGCTATCAACACAAATCGCTGCCGTCCGTAGTTATTTTATTTACTCTCACTAACAGTTATTATTATTCATTATTTTTGTTTTTATTCCCGTCGTTATTTTAATATTAACCATTTTATGATCGTGTTCAGTAGTAGTTGTCGCCAGTTTTAACGATAAATGTTCCCTTTTTTTTGCGTTCCAGCAGACGTCGAACTTTTCGTAACGGAAAACGCCGCAGCAGCCTGAGCAAACGCCCAGCAGCACCAGTAGCGCAGCACTACAACGACTCGCACCACTTCATCCGAAATCGTCATGCCCGAAGAAAAGAAATACGCGCACACCAATGGGTTTGCCAACGGACACGGAAACGGAGGACTTCCGCCAGAGAGCCCGGACGGTGAGATGTTCCTGTTCACTTCCGAATCCGTCGGAGAAGGACACCCAGGTAAGATGATCGATACAATAAACCTAACACTATGATCATTGATTACATACACACTCCTGATCGTTCGGCTGCGTAAATGCGGTGTTTTTTTTCCTATTTAAAATTATTTTAAATACATTCATTGAACACGTGTTTTCTACATCCGAAGCTATTATCATTGTCAATTGCCCCGCGGCATTACGTCGTTTCCGAGAGCCAATTTGAATTTTTCTCCGTTTACAGTATAATAATGTTCCCCACATCCGTCAGCCGTCCACTGTTTATTTTCGGCGCATATTTCATGTATTTTAATCATTGACAATCGGTCCGCATCGGTTAATCATATTTCTTGGAAAAAACTCCCGGTGATAAGAGGTAAAGGTGGGTCGTCGAAATCATACCGTATGAAATAAATAGCGTCAGATTTTCGTCCCTAAGATCGTTAATTTCCTATTACGAAAGATTCTTGCCGAACGAAAAATGTATTTTAATATATAGGTTACTGTATGGTGTTTTCTTCTAGACAAAATGTGTGATCAGATCAGTGATGCTATTTTAGACGCACATCTGGAACAAGATCCTGACGCAAAAGTGGCTTGCGGTGAGTTTTATTATTATTTTAATTTTTTTATCACGTTTTTACCGCATTAATGTTTTGTATCAATATTTACATTAAAATATATTAGACCTATGCATTTTTATCATAACCGTAAGTTTTTTAAGGTTATATTTGATATGGAATATTTATAGTTATGCCATAACCTACAAAATGCAAATTTTTCAAATTGCACAAAAAAAATGTATTGTTAAAATCGAAAATTTGTTCTAACACAAAGTTAAGAGGTTTATATTGATTGGCAAAATCTAATAGACAATATTTATTCTTTGGATACCCATACAATTTCATAATATCTATTAATAATGGATATTTTTGATATTAATAATAACTTGAGCGTATTAGGAGAATATTTTATCAGAAAATATACCTAATATTTGACATTATTTATTGATACTACCTACTACCTAGGCAATTATATTTGTACTTAATTTAACATTCTGTGTAAAACAAAGAACTTTTTAACTATTAACTAGGAAATAAATAATAATATAAAATATAACTTCTATTTATAGCCGGTTTTATACCTATATAAAGTGTATCTAATTTAAATGATTTTATTTTTAAACTTGAATTAAAATTTTTTTTAGAAACTGTTACCAAAACTGGAATGGTTTTACTCTGTGGAGAAATAACATCCAAAGCCAATGTTGATTACCAAAGAGTAGTTCGAGACACAATTAAACATATAGGCTACGATGATTCATCAAAAGGTAATAATTTGATTTATATTAATATCTTTAGTATAATTTTTTAGAAACATCCTTCTGGGAAATAATTTTTTCTAAATTTATTTATAACAAGTATATTTTTTAATGGGACCGATAGGTGCCAAATTAATGGTATGATTTATCATTAAATATGACTAATCAATTACAAAGTCAATAGGGCAGGATTACAAGTTGTACGATTACTAAACAAGTTTGAATAAAATTATACAATAAGATAATAAATGTATTTCAATTTCATTGTAGATAAGTAATCCGGCAATATTCATATTATTTGAATAGGTTGTTAATTAAAATTTTATGATTAATATTTATTAGCAAATTTAACTTGTAGTAATTTGTAAAAATAGTATTTAATTATGCTTAAAGAACTTTAAATCCTTAAATCGTGTTCAATTATTTTTTTATTGATAACATTTTAAATGCCACATAAACTTAAAAATTTTATGTGCTGTAAAGTGTATCTCATAACTTATCTTATTATTTAATATCTGTTGGTAAATAATATCAATTTATAAGTAACAAAGTTAATTTTTGCATTATTTTAGTTGTCTCATGACAAATTGCTGTTTTATTTTACAAAATTACATTTTTACTTTAAATTAATTGTTATTTTGGTTGTTTATGCTTTACTAAGATTACATACGGTTGTTTTGCTATCACTTGAAAATAATGTGTATATTAGATTGTACCCAAAGACAGCTTTGTAGTGACGTTTATTTATTTAAAAGAAAATATACATTTATAGCTGGGTTTATTATTTATAAAAGACTATGTTCAAATTATATAACACTGTTAATGTTCTATAATACCTAAGTTTCACTGTGATATTCCTTAATTTGTTTTTATACTGCCTGCTCTTACTATAAATTATGTATATTTGCTTTTTGTTTGATTTCAATATGATAATATTTTCATTAATTTTTTTGATGAGTTTTACATGTTCATATTTATAAATAAGGGAAGGTGGCTGCTTATCCTACACCACAAATACAAATATCCTATTTATATCTTAAAACAAAATTCAGTTAGGTCTTAGTCCTATGATAATGCCTAAGTCATATAAATATGCATATACCACCAACAGGGTTTGACTACAAGACATGCAATGTTCTCGTCTCAGTTGATGAACAGTCATCTAATATTGCGGATGGTGTACACGTTAACAAAATTGAAGATGCAATTGGGGCTGGGGATCAGGTAGGGTATCTACAAAACATTGGTTTTTGGGGGTAAAATGAGTGGCAAAAAATGTTGTGATTGTCATATTTTACGAGATCAGCTTTTGTATTTTTGGGATTTTATCATATCATTGGAATTTATACAGTTCAACATTATAATTAATAATATAAAAGGTTTCCATCACATTGCTTTTTTTTAAAAATTTTTTGATATGTGAGGTAAGTAGTTTTCGTGATATATTTTTTTAATATATTTTAAGTGCTTATGTATCAACAAGTTGGTCATAATATACATAATAGATATATTAAGTAAATTAAATTGAATTCCACTCAATTTTTTTTTTTAATAGACTTAAATGTTAATATATGCTTTTATTACATTCGACAATGCTTAAATGATTTTTTTCTTTTTCAAGTTAATAAATATTAATTTCAATGTATGTTCCCAAATAGTAAGAGTATGAAAAGAATATATATTAATGTTGGTGGATATGAATTAAAAATGTTTTAAATTCAATTGGGTTGCATTAATTATTAATAACTAATATGTATACTGCATTTAACAATTACGTTTTTTATTCTTGCATGTAAAAATAAGAAACAGGGGTCCATATAAAAAAAAACAAACATCTGCTTATTGCATGAAAAAAAACTTATTAGTTAAGATCATTGTTGACTGTTTAGCTATCGATCAATGAAATTCAACAGTGTACTGTACCTGTGCATTAGTGGGAGGTATAATGAACAATGGTATATACCATTTTTCTATACATGAACATATGTTTGTACCATGTGGTTTTCTGTATAATCAATTTATTGTATTTCCAACAAGATTTCAAAGTGTGTGAGTGTGTGTGGGTGGTTTTAGACTTCAATAAACAAATACTGAAAACTTATTGTCATATCTACAATGTTTATTCTTAATAATTACTTATAAATTTACTATTTCTGAACAGAAATATTTGAGTGAGTTTAGGATACTGTAGCTACCTCCTATTAAAATCAATATAAGAAATTAAAAGTTTATAATTTATGAAAAATTTCACTTGTTTAGTTATAATGGACTAGTAATTGATGTATAGCAAATTTATTAATACTTGTTCTAAATAATAGTTTAGGTTTTTTTTTAAAGTTTTATATTTAGTACTATCAGATTAAATAAACAATGTTTTGTTTAATATAAATAAAACTGCAATTAAGTTGCTGATTGTTGCTATGTGTTGTGTGTTGTCCCGCTGTCGGGTTGCCAGGTTTTGATTACAAGACATGTTCGGTGATGCTTGCTATTGATCAACAATCTCCAAATATTGCTGCTGGTGTACATATCAACAGGACTGCTGAGGAGGTTGGTGCTGGTGATCAGGTATGTTTTTTTTAAAACAGAAAAAACTTTAGTTTATTAGTAACTTGTTGTTTTTTTCTTTTCGGACTACCCAATAAAAAATAGGTATATATATTTGAGTTTATGATCAATTGACAAAAAATATTTTTATATGTTAAAATTAATTCTGAGGCAAGCGAAAATACATAGTGTGTATATGATTGTTAGATGATTGTGCAATAAATTATGTCTAGACGTAACGTTAAAAATCAGACGAGTGTTAAACGATATTCAAGATTATGCTGACTTGTTAGATTAGTGGGAAAGTGATTTTAGCTAGAATAAAAAAAAAATTATAAATTTATAAAATGTATTACAAATTTTGACTAACAGATTGATAACTTAAAATTAATACATGTTAAAATTTTGGTAAAATGTACATTTTTATATTCTGCTGCTATTTAATTTTTCATAGTTTTAATGTAAATAACCTTGCATGGGATTTGATTTTAAATGCATGATAGAATGCTGTGTTTTATATCTAACATAATTTGGTCTAATGTTTATCTAATAATATTTTGTTTAGTCCACTATGTTAGGACTGTCATACTAATAATTAGTAACTATTCCTAACTTAAATTAATTTATTATAAGTTATATTTATTTATAATATTAATTAAATCTTTTACTTTTCTTTATACATGTTATTGTTGAATCAAATGTTTTAAGTTAATGACAAAAAATAGCTTATAATTGTTAATTCCATATTATGTTTTACACAGGATGATAAAGAAATTGAATGATAATTGTACAAATGTACTTCATTAGGTTGGTTAAAGATTGAAATTATTTGTATTTAACAATATACACAAAAATATCTTGACTATAAAAGTAATATTTGTTATTTATCACATAATTTTCAATTAACTGTTAATATCTTATTAATCAATAATTCAAGTGGTACCAGTAGACATAAATTAAGTAGAGAAATGATTAATCTACTTTATTAAACCTATTTGGGAACATTTTATTTTATAATATTGTTATTTATTATACTGTAGTTAAGTATCGATAACACTACAATATAATATATTTACTGTTAATTCTTAATTGCTATTTTACATAACATAATAACATTTTAAAATTGATTAAATAAATACATTTTAACTATAACATCTTTTATGGTGAACAATTTGAAATATTTAAAATTAAGCAAAGTAGAATTTTTCATATTATAACAAACATTAATTTGGTGTCGCCTGTTGAGTTCTATAGTTCTGTTGAAATTTTTATGAATTTGCATTAGCTTTTTTATTAAAATTACTTAATAAGTCAATTGATAACATTGTTCATGAATTGCAGGGACTCATGTTTGGCTATGCTACAGATGAAACAGAAGAATGTATGCCATTAACAGTTGTACTTGCTCACAAGCTTAATGAAAAAGTAGCTGAACTCCGAAGAAATGGAGTACTTTGGTGGGCACGTCCTGACACTAAAACACAGGTGAATTATAAAACAATATGTGTTATCAATCTTAAAATCTTGATATTCATATTATTGCATAGCTTTTGAGTATTTTATAACTTCTATGGTCATGAACTACTTCACAGGACTTGACACTGTGGGCTGTGGGTGGGCAGGAGGATGGTACTCTACCAGTACACATGTGACCCAACACTATCTATTAACTTGTTATTTAATATTCATTTAACATGGGAAGTGTATAGGTATATTGTATTATATTTTGTTTCAGTTGTCTTATCAACATTTTACGATGTATGTTTCTTGAACACAAAACTAGTTTGTGTTACTACCAGGGAAAGTGCAGTTACATCTCATTTGTATGAATCATGTACAACTTTGTGGCCGCAATCTTGTGTATATTGTAGTCCTGTGTAGCATGTGTTATCATGCTATGATGATGATATAATTTATTAAACTTATTTTATCCTAGACTTCTGTTTATTATAATACTTAAAACTTTTTGACTAGAGCCTACTACAATAAGAAGTTAGGTGTTGTAATGAATTTAGAGAAAAAACATTTTCTATTTTAAATTTTTTGTTTTAAAAACTGAATAAATTATTATTGAACATGTATGTCTTTAGGTGACATGTGAATACTGTTTGGTTGGTGGTGCTTGCATTCCACAAAGAGTTCATACAGTTGTAATATCTGTGCAACATTCTGAAAAGATTTCCCTAGAAGACTTACGGCAAGAAGTTATGTCTAAAGTTGTTAAGACAGTAATCCCTTCTCAGTATCTTGATGACAGAACCGTTTTCCACATCAATCCATGCGGCCAATTTGTAATGGGCGGTCCTCAAGTAAATTGTTTAATATGGTTTTAAAGATCAACAACCACTAAGTTATTTATGATTTGTTTTTTAGTGTGATGCTGGCTTGACGGGACGAAAAATTATTGTTGATACTTATGGTGGTTGGGGAGCACATGGAGGTGGTGCATTCTCTGGTAAAGACTTCACTAAAGTTGACAGATCCGCTGCATATGCTGCTCGTTGGGTTGCTAAATCTTTAGTCAAATCCGGCCTTTGCAAACGTTGCCTTGTACAAGTATGTATTGCGAACATATATATTGTGATTGATGCTGATTTTTTTTTTTAATGTTATAAGGTATCTTATGCTATTGGAGTAGCAGAGCCAATATCAATTACACTTTTCCACTATGGCACATCTACTAAAACTCAAAAAGAATTGTTGAAAATTGTAAACAGTAATTTTGATTTAAGACCAGGAAGAATAGTCAGGTTAGTAAAT
Organism: Nasonovia ribisnigri; assembly: GCA_027563435.1. NCBI lineage: Eukaryota > Metazoa > Arthropoda > Insecta > Hemiptera > Aphididae > Nasonovia > Nasonovia ribisnigri. The sequence continues at coordinate 46,335 of JANEHU010002777.1, read as the reverse complement.
TATAAGTATTCAAAGTAATAAAACAATAGGGATGTGGTAGAAATTAAAATTAAATCAGTGTCTAAAGTCTCAAAATTGTAATACAAGCACACTGAATAATTTAAAATTTGGTCTATTATGCAAAGTTGTGCGCGGGCTTCGCCCAACTCCAATACTACTTTTACTTCACAAAAAAATGTATTAAACTGTACAAAGTATAAATACTGCCAAACTAGGCTACCAAAGTTTTATTAATATAATTGAATATACTTAAAGTCATAATTTCTATTAATCATTGTAATAAATTAAATATTTTAAAATGACTTCACTTTTAAATCATAATTCATAGAAGAGAGACTATCATTAGATTTTTCACATTTTTGAATACAATGTTAATAATTAAATTAAATACAATCTGTTATCGGTACATCAACTATCATATATTATACATTTATACCTATATATATTGGACACAATAAAAATTTAATTCCACCTGGAATGTACAAATCGATACTTATACCCTGTTTACTGTCACAATATGTGTCTTTTTGATATACTCAGCTTGTTTTTAATTTAATTATTTACTTATTAATAAAATAATACTTATGAAGTACATGTATAAGTATGAATACATAATTTTACAAGCTATACAATTTATAATGAATTATGATTTAATATAATGCATTTATATTTTCCAAATAATGTTAATAATTCCTATACCACACGAGTTGAAGTAGCAACTATTAGCAACCACAGTTTAATAATGTGACTCATTCAGAAAATTTTCAGAAGCGGAGTTGGTACATGGTATCCTTCTTCAACTCTTAAAAGTTTGTATAATTCAAAAAAGATTGCCTGTGTAAACATTATGAAGCACATCAGATGATTGATGTAACCATGCATGGGGCGAACAATTGCATATTTAGCTGTCGGCTTATATTTATATATATATAAATTTACATCGATAAATATGCAACATTTTTCTTCATGAATGTGTACCTTTATCTGATTAGTCGTTTATATGTGCTTTAAGTTATCAGGTCATGGGTCCATAGTATGTGTTCTAAGATTTAAATTGATAATACAAGTTCAACGTTAATTACTTTGCGCCCTAATAATTAATATGCATATGCCACATTATCAAAATATCATGTCTTATTTTAAACAACACACTTCTCAAAATATACGAACTGCACACTTTGTGCTCTAAAACACATGTTTTAGTCACAGATTCAAACTCATTGACAGAGCTTTTCTGCAGACGTGTGATTATATTTTTATGCCTTATGAGTTAGAGAAAAATTGTCTTATCAAGAACACAATTATTATAACATAGGTACAGAACTATTTTTTGTAGTTGCAATTAGTTTTCTATCTCAGCATATCTAATCAATAGAAATTACTTGATAACTTCAATCATTTATAGTATTTAAAATGATTAAATATATTGGTTATTTTTTTCCAGGGATTTAAATCTACGAAACCCAATCTACCAAAAGACAAGCACATATGGACATTTTGGTCGTGACATATTTCCTTGGGAAAAACCTAAGGTTTTGGTCGAGTGATAAATGGCAGACTTCTTACACACTGTGTATGATTCAAAACAAATGCGTAGAATTTTTTATTATGATTTTTTTTTAACATTAACGAATGTTGCCACCTGTTCATAGTGTTAGGATACACTATTAAATATATTAGTATTTGCATAGGTTTCCCTTATTTTAAACAAATTATAATTATTTTTTTTTGTGAAAATTTGATTTCTTAATCAGAAAAATTTTTTTTTAAAAAATTTATTATTGTAATTAATAAGTCACTGTTACGCCGTGTAAATAAGAAGTCTAAACATTACGAGGCACTTAATTATTTACCTTTTTGGTCTCTTAAACAAAATTTGAACATAGTTGCTTTTTAATTTTGATCGATCACTATTTGTTAGTGTTATGTCAATAAAAGCTAAATACCAATATAATTACTATTATATTATCTCATCATATTCCATGAAAATATGTGTACATATATTTTGTATGTGTACATGAATATTAAGATATATTTTTCCTTTTTTTTTATTTAATTATTTTTTTTCTTAGTGATTTATTATTGACCGCATATATTATCTTTTTTTTTTATTAAAGTTTAGCACAATCTTAGGACATTAATTTAGATATAGCATACCGACTTCATTGTTCATGAATTAATTTTGTGTTACTTCTATGTTCATTTGATTTAAATTTAAATATTTTTACTGAAACAATTATAGTTTTTTTTTTATATATAATTTTTAATGTTTTTCAACATTTTGTGAATTTATTAGTTTTTTTGTCATACATGTATTTTATCTGCCTTATTTTCGTTTGTTACAATGATATTGATTATTGGCTCATAATAAAATGTGTTGCTGCCCTCCAAAAACTTTTTTTCCAATTCCTGAACTAATATAAATTGTGAAAATTAGGTAAATATCCTACCTCTAGGATATTTTATATTATTATTAATACAATAACTGGTTAAGTTGAATTATTATTATTTGTTTAATAGCATATTTGTTAACAATAATATACTTTAGTAGTTCAAGCACAGCACCCACAAATAATATTTTAAAAACATAACTCAAAACTAAAATCCTTCTTCTTTATTTAAATATTTAATTAAGTCCAAATTTGAACATAAAATAAACAAAAACTGTGTTTTATATTTTTTAGACTTTTTGGTTACTTACAGCTCAAAATGAGTCAAATATTTTCAAAGTCTTATGATGTTACTATTTTAAATCATGAGATAGACCCACAGTTCTAAAATCCTGGGTACGCCGCTGCATAGGTAGGTGTTAGGTGGTGTATATATAATATTTGATTGAGATTGATTTATTAATTATTCATTTATTGTCGATGCTATATTTTAAACGGATAGTGTTCAACGGCTTTTGCAGTGTTTAGCCTGAAATATAATACATTAAAAAAGCCAATTTATAACAAATAATAATCATTGTCAGCGAATGAAGACAATTGAATTATTGAACCGTTTAATAAAGGATTCCCATTTGGACTGTATAGGTTTATATGTCTATAATAGTTCCTATGGTTGTGTATGGTAAGGAGTGTGCGTATGCGTATAGGCTGTAGTGTGTACAAGTCATATGACAATAATTTCCTGTAGTTTGAAATGTGTTAATTGTTGATTATAATATGCTAAACACATTTGTAATTGGATTGTCTATACTGGACATTGAAATAATACAATATAATAATAAATTAATCCATACAGTAGTATAAGTACCTACCCAGAAAATTCATTAAGCGGTCCAATATAAGGTACAAAAATTACTTTTTTTTTTATACTTGTGGTCTCCACGTGGCACGTACAAGTATACTACTTCACAACTAACCGATTACTTATAATCTACAAACATGTTCTATGTTTAGGCACAAACCTGCAGGTCTTACCATAGTAAATGCACATGTTTCACACGGTTTGCGTTGACATCTTTAGTCGTTGATTGCCATTGTCTTGTCAAAATCGGTGTTGTTTGAGAGGCGAAGATTTAAAACACATGTAAATTGCGGCCTAAATATTTTTTATTACCTACGTTAAATTACGTATAGTGATATTTTTGAAAAATCAATATATTCTTTCTCATTTTCAGACAGAGTTAAGACTGGTGGTTTTATTGTTTGTTGTTCATGATTAAAAAATATATTATATTAAAAAGGTACCTGGGTACGGTGGTACCTTACAGTGGGGGACTAGGTTGTCTAGGTTACAAGTGGGTCACTGTAATTAATAGTGTAAAATTTGAATTCAGTGATAATATCATTGTATACAAAAAAATATAAAACGATTCTGAGCTAACCTACATTCTAATAATATTTTTAAATTGCATACAAAATACCAAGATCGTTATTCTTTGTTTAAACATCTAATTTCGTCCAATTTTGACTTAAAATAGGAATAAACAAAACTGTGTTTCCATATTTTTTATGACAGTATGAACTGCCCCAAAAGGGGGGGGTGGGGGTGACAGACACAAAAATAAAATAAAACATCACTGTAAAATTATTTAAATTAATACATTCCTCACTCGGCTCAGAATCTAAAACATAAATAAACACAGTTGTATTTCACTGAAAAAGTCAAAATTTGTAGAAAATTACAATATATTAAAACCAAGAATAACTATTTCAGTTATATTGTTATAATTAAAAAATATTATTCGTGGGTATATATGAAACTTGGAGTATACCTATTGCTATATTTCATACACACAATGACATTTTCAAATGTAATTTTTTGGTAAAAATGAATTTAACCTTTGTTTAGAAATAGTTGCTATTGGTTATAGGAGAAATAATTAGTACAAATTAGTAGGTACATTATTTTATTGGTTGACATTAGTTAATCGAACAGATCAGGCACAAGCTTGCATCAAATCGAATATTTGCACATTGCCTATACCAAGGTGGCTGAGTTGCAATTAGGTACTGCAGTGAGTTACACCCAAAACGAGTTGAACAATCATAATTTTTTAAGAGTTGGCAATTTTTACGGGCAACGAAGTGCATGGACAAAATAAAGAACCTTATTCGTGCAAAAACTAAAAAAATCAACGACGTTCTTAAATATTTCCAAGCAGAAATAAATTGTGATTGAAAAGGCGTTTTCGTGCTCACACAGTACCCCACGTGCGTATATAATATATATATAATATAATGTATTGTACATAATATAATATATATTACACCTCTTAGATTTTTTCCGTTGTTTTTTTTTTAGGTTTTCTGTTAAACTTATAACGCAATAAACGCGAGTTGAGAACTCGCGGGTAAAGATTGATCGGCTATTGACGACATTACAGCGACTGGACGCACCTGCGGTCGCTTATTATTATTTTTATTATTATTGTCGTTGTCTAATATTATTATAACAAATCTGTTTACGTCCGACACGAACTATGGCGAAAAGTATACTGTGGTCGTTGACAAATTAAAGGTACTTCCATTTCAGTTTCGCCTGAAATTATCGCGATAATGGAGACGCATCGGTGGTCGAGAGCTAAGTAGGTAGGTAGTAGCGGTACCTATATCTAGGAATAGCATAATAGTTTTGAGGGAGAGAAAACAAAGCAGCGTGCGAGGCTATGGAAAAATAATGAAACCATCTAAAATTGAGAAATTATTGATGAGTATATATAGATAGGTAGCTTAAAATGTGAATAAATGAAGAGCAAACAACTATACAATTTTTTTTAGATTCTGAGCGGAGCGATGAATGTATTGATTTTACAATGATGTGTGTTTTTTTTTTATTTTTGTGTCTGTCATCACCTTTTAGGACAATAAAAATGCTTCGATTTTCTTCAATAGTACCTTTTCTGATAGGAAAGTGAATCTAGTTGGTACTTTGAGAGTCAAAAGTTAAAATTTCCCAGTAGTTTTCAAAAGCGCCGTGAAAAACAAATGAAAAATTAAGGAAAAAACGTGAATTTTTACGGAAAACCAATTATTGACAAAATCGATTTTGGTTTTTGGTATAACTCTAAAAGATATGACCGATTTCTCATGTAGCGATTTTCTTATTTTGTTGCAATTCAAAAATGAATAACTGTAGATGCATGAAGATTTCACTGAATGTTTATATTAGCATTTTCTATACCTACACCATCTAATTTTGAATATGTTTTGACTGTTTTTGAGCTTTTTACGGATCATTTAAATTTTAAATTTTTTTAGTTTTTTTTTATATAAATATCAATAAATTTTTATTCGTTGCGGGCCAAAAATAATGAAAATTTAATACAAGGCTCCTGATATATTGTTAAAATAGCAATTGAAAAATATTAAAAATACATAGGCTCATATTTTTTTTATAAGCATGTTGACAAAATTTTAACAAAATTCATCAAAATCTCGAAAATTATCAATCATTGTAATTAAATAATTATAAAATGGTCAGTTTTACTAAGTAGTATAACTTAGTAATACTAGTATAGCTAAGGATTGAAAATTTCAAATAAAGATTCTAATAAATAGTACATACTGTAATCAAAAAATCTAAAAAATATATAAACACAGTTATTTTTTACAGACATTTTAAGTTTAAAATAGGACGAAATTACATATTAAAATTAATTTTAATGAGTAAAAGTATAAATTATAATATTGACCCCCTTTTTTTTTACTTTGATAACATCAAAACATGTTTTTGATTATAACAATCAAACGGCAATTTGAAATGTTGTGTTGCCACATAGGTGAGTTTATGAAGTGATCATGCACGTTATGATTCAACTGTTGTCTCAGTAGTGCGAAATTGAAAAAAGGTGTATCGGTAGTTCATGTATCTTACCTGTTTAAGTGTCCCGGACTCCCATTATCCATTAGGTTTCAATATAATATAGGTAATATTAATGAATAATAATGTATTATATTTAAATATAAAAATCCAGTGTACGATAGGTATGTCCGCGATGCACTCCGAAACTAATGAACCTATTTTGATGAAATTATGATCAATATGTGTAATTTGGTCTCCACCATAAGATAGGATAGTTGTTATCTCGATAAGTTGGCCATAATTTTTTTATTATTGTTTTAAAATATTTAATGCAATAATTATTGATACAAAAGATTTTTAAAATTAATTTCTAAAAGCATACATAGTTGGCATTTTTAACAGGCAATGACGTGCACGGAGTCAACTAGAATAATAGTGTATTATTATAATATATAATGTATGTGTAAGCCTAAAACGTTTCAACATTTCAATAGGTATACTGATCATTTTGTGATAAGTTCCATTTCTTTTCTATTTAATTCCAAACGAATCCCACTGATTTATAGTATATTATTTAAGTTTGAGTTTGAAATTATATATTCAAACGAAGAAGAAAGATTTTAGTTTTGTGTTAAAATTTAAAAATATTATTAGTGTGTTCTTGAAACTTCTAAAATATATTATTATATTATATACCTATACAAATAATATTAATTCAACTTACCGGCTACCTACCGTATTAATAATAATATTATAAATATAAAATACAATATCCTTTGTTGATAAACCTTCTCCGCTCAAAATCATTTTACGTAGGTATACAATGATATTTTATCATTGAATTAGAATGTAATACTATTCATACAGTGACCCAATGATAAAGTTGTAACCTACTGTACAGCAGAGCGACATCCACTTACTAATAGTTTATACAAATTGATTTAATGAAGAAATAAGAATTATGAAAACAGATTTGAATTTGTAGTCAAGTCTACTTGAAATCGATTTTACCACATTTCTGATTGTTTGATTTTAACTTCTCCAAAAATTGAAATTTAACACATTTTTTATTAGTCTTTTTTAATATAACGTTTTTAAGAATTTGGGGGATAATATTACAAAAATATAGGAAAGTCGATTTCAAGTAGACTTGACTACAAATTCAAATCTGTTTTCAGAATTCTTATCGCTTCATTACATCAGTTTGTATGTTTAGCAAAGAACACGTGTAAAATCCAAAGTCATGCGTGTGTTAGACAAAGACAGAAAATCACCGAGTGGAATCCCCTTAGACCTTCTATTTAGTTTACATTATCAATAGGTATAGTGGATATCAACAATCGTGATGTATGTTTGTTTATTTTTATAATATTTTCGTCTGTACTATTTTCCTTAGAGCAAATAGGTACCTATATTGACTATTGCTTCTCTCGATCCTCTGATTTAACTGAAGGTTACCTAGTTGAACCTTGAACCGTATAACTTTTAAAAACTTACTTGATTAACTTGTTGCACCAAAATCGAAAACAGAGAAAAACACAAGTCATACAAATACCTCCATCATCTCACCTCCAATGTCTCCGCATCGGCTTCAAAGAACCCTTTTTCCCAGTTCAATTACAAAACCAAAACAAACATACGCCAACGTAATCGGTGGCTCATCAACCATAGATCATAGCTCTGTCACGTTCATTTCAAATTAAAATGCATTAATTAGCCCTTTAATTACACTTCTTTCCACAGTGCTAAACTCATTATCTGCCAAAGGCACTATCTCTCCTTAAATTATTTTAGTCCAATGTACATTACTTATAAAGTTATAATTCCATCATTAATATTGTTAGGTAGATTGTAATAGTGCTTAATATCAGTTTTAATTAATGTTTATATTATATAATACCTACTATTTATAAATACCTACACTAATAATATGCTGAAACATTTAAAATGTATTATTGTTTATTTTTCTTATATGTAACTATAATTTTAATTGTCCAGATATAATAACTTATGTTATAATTTCATTAACAAAAAAAAAGAACTTTTTGCAACTAATAATTTATTATTAGTTTTATTATGAATCTAACTACTATCTACTACTAAAGTGTTAGTACAAAAAGAAAAAAAAACTATACGTCCATTATTTTCTTTTATTACCAAATTAACTGAATAGAGATATAATTTTCACATTGTGTTGTAAAACAAATAATGTATGATTTATATGATAATAATAATAAATTAAATTTTTTTTTTTTTAATTTCAAAACGGGGGGCGCAACTCAAAGTACAGAATAACAATAATAAGAATGATCTGTCCCTCTATAGCGCCGTGATAAACACACAAAAAAAGGTACCTATATGGCTATATATTACTTATTATGTTTTAATAAAACAAAATATTATGACTAAACGTAATAGGTTAGGTTATCTATTCATAGTTCTACGGATAGCTAAAGGTTAAAAAATTTCATTTTTGGAAGTGACTCTATTCTCAAGACTAATTGAGTGCTAATTTGAATGTCTTCTTTGCGTCCTAAGGATTCAAACTTTGCATTCCGTAAAATGGTTGATAGAACTATTTTCATTTGATTCATTGCATACTTTTGTCCTAGAACATTATCCAAAAGGGGAATAATATAAAGTTAAGTTTAAAAATATTTCTAAATTTTAAAACTGAAGACATTTTTACCCATGTGATGAAAAATCAATACCCGGGTTAGGTAAACCCGGTGAATTTTTTGTTAAAACTATTTTATTTGCATATTTTATTGTTAGCATAATAACATTCGAATAAATAATGTAAAAATAAGAATTCATATAGTAACCGATTCACATGATGCGTTATCGTTTTAATTTCTAATATATAACAATTAGTAGGCCATTTGAAGACACCACCTACTATCTAGCCCTCCTTATAGGGCTAGCACGAACCCTCGACAGAGCAGAGTGTAATCATCAGGTTTGTCATAGGTATGGATGACGTTATATTTTGAAATTAAAATGGCATGCATTTGGGTAATATAAAATATGCAAATAAAATTGTTTTAACTTAACAAAATAAATAACCTACTGCTTATTCAAAAATCGTCAATTTTCCCAGGACCATTCTGTAAATACATGGCACAAATTATACTCTTTTCGTCTATCTTGATTATTCATTATTTTATAATATAATGACATACCTAGGTTATAAACAAAATTGAAAGTAAAATAAAACCAATCATACCAATACAATTTCTGGCGCCAGCGCTGAACGGTAAGTAACCAAATTGAAATTTCGCCTTATTTTCCTCGTCCAAAAACCTTTCAGGGATAAATTCTTCAGCATTTGGATATATGTCTTCACTGCGGTGTAGAATAAAAGGATATACTGCAATTGTAGTCATCGGAGGAATAATGTAATTCTCTGTCAAATTAAACAATATTATAAAAAAAAAATTACACTATTCACAATTTTAATCTTTAAAATAAAATAAAATTTGTATATTTATACTTATTATAGATTGTTTTTTTAAGTAGATATGAATATTAAATATCTTGAGGTGATTGAATTTTAATCAAAAAATATTATGACTATTTGAAGTACTTACTAAGCTGTAATGGCGTTTGTAGTTCTCTCGTAATGCCTGGCACACTTGGATAAAGTCGAAGAGATTCTTTAATAACGGCTTCTACATATTTCATGGCATTCAAGTCTTCCATTGTAGCATCTCGGTCAGAGTCTCCAAAAATACTACGAAGCTCGTCTCTAGCTCGATCCTGTTAAATTACATTTATTATTGAAATGTGACATTAATTCAAGAATTCTTACTTGTATATCTGGATAAATCCCCAGTAAAACCAAAGTCATTGTAATCGAAATGGAAGATGTGTCGTGGCCTTCAAAAAGAAACGTATCTACTTCCTCACGAATGTCTCTGTCACTCATCTGATTCGGCGTGTCGTTCAATACGTTGAGCAGTAAGTCTAAGAACGATTTCTTTTGCGTTTTGCCTAACCGATCAGTAGTAAAAATATGTTTAAATACAACTATTGACTAAAGGCATTAATTTATTTTAAAAATATTGAAATTCATGATGTGGGCGGGAAAAATAACGATAATCTTTCATTAATTGTACGTACCAAATTTACTGTCTGACTGCACTTTTTCAATTTCAGAGTTCAACAACGCTCGTTTACTTTTAATTACCTATAATAAAATCACAATATACGCTACCTATAATATAATATATTATCGGTGATTGAAAGATTTAATTTTTAACGAATTTTATCTGACAATAATTTATTAATAAAAATGTTGTTATTATTTAACAATTTTCGGGGGGGGGGGGGGACTGGATACGCCACTGGTGGTGCTAATATAAGACGATTTTAAGTCATAACAGTAAACACTAAACAGTTATATGGAATAAAATGAATTATTTAGCTTTTTGGTGAACAAACGTTATCAGTGAATTCGTGTAGCACTTTGATTGATTTAAAAAAACTTTGACCACTTCCACTCGTTTTGTAAACCAGATCATTCCACAGCCAGAATTTGAAAATACGCTCAATCACCGACTTGCAAGCACTTTAAAACACAAAAAAGTTTACGAATTATAATACTATATATTAATTAAGTAAGTAGTTAAAAAATTTAATCAGTTTAAATATTATTTTAGTCAGAAATTAGATTAATTTTTTCTGAAAAATTACCCTAATTACACAACATTTAACATAAACTACTTAAAGGACACTTAACATCAACTAATTAAACAACACTTGTATTCTGTATTTAGTTTCATTGACAAGCAGATAATAGTTTTGATATTTAAATTAAAATCAAAATAGTATACAATTTTGGTTTACCATTTAATTGAATTGACATATTGGACTGATTTACCTTCTTGAGCATTCATCTCAGTACCCATTATTGTTTCTAAAACAGACAATATACATTGTATATGCGTACACGAATTATGACAATTTATTGTTGTCCAAATGATTGATCTATATTTTAATTTACATTATCAATCGAATAGGTATATCACTATATATCATATTATTATTGAATAGCGGGAAAAAAGCTCAAGAGAAAAAAATCCCAGAAAAAAACACCGAAAAAAATTTAAATATAAATAGGTATATATATATTATTTTTTGTATAAAATATAAATTTGAAAAATATAATCACAAGTAAAAATGTACCTAATGTAAAATAATGCAATCAATTAATACAAAATTCTAACCTAACCGTACTAAAATCCGACGAATAAAAAAACCAAACATTTGCATGTATAGATAAAGAAGAAATATAAGAAAAAAGAACAAAGTAAAAACAATTTAAAAACTTGGTACACCAAAACTGTAGTTCAAACTTGAGATATTCTGTACTATTATTTATATACGTACCACTGCGCCAACAAGAGTATCGCTTTAATAATAATAATTATTATTAAAACCAATAGCAACCATTTACAAACAAACATTTCCATCTTAAATCTCAAAATCTCTGTTTGAGCACCTTGATTGGACCTCTAATTTACCCTTTTTAAATTAGCCTATCTCATTCCCAGAGGTAGTGTAATCAACTTTGTACCAAATGTCATCTTAAACCATAAACGGTTTAGGAATGCATAAAGGACACATACACACAAAGATTCATTTAAATATAATATACTCCTAATCTGCTATCGAATGAAACTTTAAAATAAAAATCGATAAAATTGGACTATTACCGTTTTTCCCCTGTACCTTTCATATACAGGGTGATTCTTTTATCAAACAACACTTTCAATACTTTTCAAATGATGAGTGTTGTTTGATAAAAGAATCACCCTATACATATATATAGATTATTTATAAGCATTTTGAAATTTAATTTTTTAATTTATATTGTTCGGTTATTACCAATTTAATTTGTATAATATATTAGATGGGAGACTACTGAAGAGAATCTTAAGTGAAGAAATGTAAGGAACGAGACCACGGGGGGACCACGTCGAAGGTGGATGGACAGTGTACGGGAGACAATGATGGAACTTATGCAATCAAGTGAAATAAACTGGGATATGGCAAAGGACAGAGGAAAATGGAAAAAATTAGTTTCAGCAGCGAAATACCTAAATGGCTTGTAAAGCTAAAAAAAAAATATATACTAACAAGTCAAAATATTAAAATATCTATCAATAGCTGTGTTACATTGACAAATGGCCAATGGGTGTATTTTCAGTACTTAAAAATATGTAGTACTCCATTAGTGTACACTTGGTTGTTGAGATGGTACCTATACAAGTCACTACCTACACTAGGTACAGTAAAGGTATATTCAAAGTTATAAATCTGTTTTATATTTAACATTTTTGTTTTACTATGGAGATTATAAAACTGAATAAAGGTAGTGACAGTTGGCAGAAAGGTTTTTTGAGTTATTAACTGACAAGTCAATTATTATTATGAATTATAATTTTTCATACTTTTGTTTCCGTGGGCTTTTTTTCCACCTAACATTATCATTATATTAGGGCAAGTTAGATACAACAACAGAGTTATTTTGGCAATGCATATTATACACATCATCATTGTATTAGCAACTGAAAGTTAAATGCTTTGTAATAAATCACCACAAATAATATCCAGAGAACACAAAGTCACATAATCAGCGATGGAGATTTTTTCATCGTGGTTTGCAGAAGCGTCCAATAGCTTATCCACCAATATGCGCGAGTGTTTGTTTATGGAAGCATTATACATGTCTAATGTTTTGAAATGAAACGTGTTGGTGAGGAGTTTCCGTCGGTTATGCCATTTTTGACCTGTAGGTATATAATATTATGGATAGGTAATGTTTGTTATCGACTTCCGAAATTATGTACGTGCCATCGTTTCGTTTCATATTTGAATATTTCTGACAAACATACCTGAGCTCAATAAAAGACCTTCGTTCAGCCATGGTTTCAACATTTCATACTCTGGACCTTTTTTGATATATTGTGTATTGGACAGAAGAACCTATATTAAATACAAAGTTTGTGTAAAATTATTATTTGGTTGTTCATTGTAATAGCTGTTGATGACAAAAAATTCTTTAAAACTTTTTTATATAACGAAGTACTAAGTAGTACCTTCCCTTAGTTATTTTATGTCATATTTTATTTTTATTACTACCATCTAATCAGCTTAATATTGTTCATTCATATAATAGAATGATGACAAATATAAGAATTTAAAAAAAAACTTTGTAATCAAATGTTTGTATTTTTAAATAGCTGATAGCCTGATGTAACTATTGTTATTTAATGGAATTGTAATTTGGGGTGAGGGGGTTCTGGAAAAACAGGAAAAAGACGTTTTACAGTTTCAGCTATTGTTTATGAAATTCTGACACTGTCTTTTATTGCCGATTCTTTTCGTTTCAGTTACGTAATAGGGACCGAACGTTGCCAAAACGTGACATATGACGATATGACCTGGTCTGTCATGGTCAGTGGTAGGAGTGAGAGTGCCCATCTCTCGTCGTCGACTGACCGGCGTCTAATTTTTATTTGTCATTGGCATTTTTTTTTAAATACGCTCTTCTTTTAAACCTTATAATCTAACCGTTACCTAAAATATTACTTTTCAATGTAGGTAACTATAAAATACACAAGCTGCGTTTTCTTAGAAATAATTAACATAGTACCTTCATTCTTCAACTGAGTGTTTTTATTTGAGCCGTGTATTAATGTTTAAGCGTCACGTTTTATCAGCAAACAACGAGTCAACTCGTTTATCTCTTTAATTGTTTTTATTTTTAAGTATTACGGTATGTGTGAGTTAAATACTGAATACCTACGTCTTATTGGTAGAATATTTAAAATGTAATGATGGACTTATTGGTTTATAATGATTTATTATAAAAAAATACAAAAATGTATAAATATTTGTTGCGATAAAAACAAAAATTATACACAGTGATTGATCAAATCAAATCAAATAATGATATTACTAATATTACTTTGATTTAATCAAAAGCATTTGTCTCAAAACACAATTAATATTATGTGATGATGACGAGGACAATATTATTGTATTTAATATTTAAAAACGCATTTTCGACATAATATTAAGATTTTTGGTACTTGTTTGTTATAAATGTCACACATCTTATTTTATTTTTACGATATGTTTTTGTTAGATAAATTACATGCCAGGATCAACTAATTTGTTATAAACTTATAAATTATAAATATTTTCAGTTAAGTAACTACATTTTTAAAACTCAAATGTACCAATAAATTATAATAATATATAAATCAACCACTTACTTTTAAATCATCTGGATCGTTTAGAAAAACATATGATCGGCCTGAAATGTTTAAATGAACTACTGGACCGTTATTTCTTATCAAATCCGTGAAAAATGGCAATAGATCTAAACAATTTTTAAGAAAATTAGAAAGTACTTAATCAATTCAAAAATTATAATAATATGATACCTGTGATAGTAATAATTATATAATATTTAATACTTCTTTTTTTTAGATTTAGTTTTCAAATTATTATTTCAACCTTGTTGTAATCGAACTGTTTCCTAATAAAATAATTTATCCATTCTAATTTATATGTAATTTGAATAATACGTATGGCGTGTATGTTTCAGATATATTTATACAATTGATATTATATTGAATTACGTGCGGGTTGTGTACTTGTGTTTTGAATGTATTTTTTTTAAAAGATTTCCTAAAATTCTAATTTTCTAAAAATATTACCTATAGGTTAGGTGGGGTAAGTGGGCTTTCACTGATACATTAAGTTGAGCTTAGTTTTATTAGTTTAAAACTTATTATCATATTTATAAATATTATATAGAATATATTATAATATATGGCAACACTATATAGTATATAATGCATTTTTTGATTTAAAATTCACGGTTATTTTTTCCACCATTTGTATTCAGACACAAAATGTTTGGACATTTACTAACAACAAAAAATAATGTCAACATCGGTAATTTTTAGTCACTCTAACTTCTAAGTACATTTAATTTGATTCTTTTTATAACAGAAGGTCCAATTAATTGATTTAAGGAGCATTTTATCTGTATATGCACTTGCTTCGTAAAAATCGGCTCTGGTTGCAAGTGAGTAAAATAGATTCTTGGAAAGTGGAAATGACAATACCTTGCTCTGAATACTCATTTTATACATATTAATTTTTATGTAAGATAGGTACTTAATTATTAGTTAATTAACTTCTTGTAGGCTGAAACATTGTTCGAAATAGGGTTATAGGCTTCATTTGTTAATTTCTATGTAACTAATAAAGTTATTTTAGTCATTCAAAAATAAGTTTAAGCCTTAAATTTAATACAATAACGCAATATATGCCCCATTGACTTAAGTAGGTATACGATTGAATAGAAAAATATTAGTTGACAACGCACTTACCCTAAATCATGAAGGAAAGTGTTATTTGAAAATTTTCAAAAAAAAAATTGCCAAGGCGGCAATTATTAATGGAAATTGACGAATATGTAAAATACATATAGCTTTGAGATTTCAAACAAAATGGTAAAATAAGTCAAACCTTCCAAAGTTATAAATGTATAAGCAAGGAAAAATATAAAACAGTTGAGCTTTATTTTTTATGACGCACTTACTCCACCTAACCCACCTGCCATTCAATATACTCGTTAAATGATACTATACAGAGTGATTCACCAAGCATACGTACCCCCATTTTTTCCTTTAATAATGAATTCAACTTATGATTTTTGGAATTTTTAAATATGATATTAAAGACCACGTTTTATAATTTTGACATTTTTTGTACACTTAAAAACTGTCTTTTGGCGATGTAAGCTTTTGTTTTTCAAATGAGACATTATTTTTTCCTGTAAATTATTAAGTAGATAATTTTTTTGACTAGTTTTTCAATTATTTAAATGCTTACATCAAAGATAATATTCCTTAAAAATGATTGTAGAAAAATATGAAGTAGGTACCTATTTATTATATAGGTATTATGTACTATTTTTACAAATTATTAATGTTGATATGATTGATTAATATTAATCATAACTTATCATTACCACAACTCTCGTATCTTCGTTACTCATCATCGTGGACCTATAATTATTCTTTGTATACAAAGTTAAATAACTCAAATTATTTAGATAAGTCAACATTTTCAGGAAAATAATTTATAATAGAAACTTTCAAAGTTCTTGTTTGAAAAGCTCAAATAATTTCAATAATTTTAAAATGCGATCTTTAAGAACATATATTTCAAAATTTTGAAAAATCAGAATTTGAATAACTGCGTTATCGAATAAAAAAAGGGGTATAAAGTGAATAATCGATTAATTCGATCAAAAATCCATTGAAATTAATATAATGTCATGTGCACTCACGTCGCGGTTACCTACCTTTGGGTTGCTTCATCGCAAGTTTCCACGAAAGCACCATCTCACTCCAAAAGCTTTTCGTCACGGACGGCACGTGAGACGAGATCTGTCGGTATTCCAGCGGCATACGGAGCCGCGACCATATCGCATACGATATCAAAGTCACCAATGGCAACAAAACCACACTGTAAACGTTCAATTCGATCATTTCCGTCACAGCCTCTGTTGTCCGTCGAATTATAATAAATGATAATTTAATATTATTATCTATTCGTCCGCGTCAGAATAACGTAACGACACGACGCTATCGGTTGATTTAAATTTTGAACGATGATATTTTATTAAAGTTGTCGACTCAATAACAATAATGTGTTATACCACTTAAACCACAGCCAAGCGAGTGCATCTGTTAGGTGCGCACGGCTATGTGCCGGTTACGAATTACGCGTAGGTAAGACTACTTTTCTGGCTCTGTAGGACGCGGACGCCACACCCACATGTGTTGTCTCCGTTTTACAAACGTAAGGTACAGCATGGCAAAATGGTACATTCATTATATCCATTTTACTCTGTTTGTTTTTAAAACCAAAGCAAATTTCATATATTATAATTATCTGAGAATTTTATTTATATTTAAATTACGAATTAAGTATGTAGACAATTTAAAATTTACAAAAGATGTACATTTTTGTAATGCTCATAACTTGCTTCGTAGTTAAAACATCAATGAAAGCTTGCGAGACGCTCTAGAAAATATTCTTGCCGTTAAATCTTATAATAGGTCATTCTAACTTCGCATACAATAAAATTAATTCACATCCACTTAATACAATATTGTAGTATTGTTCTGTGTCATACGATGTGGTTTAGTGTACGGCGCAGTCCAAAATAATCACGTAAGTAACTGGTTTATATTGTCTCCGAGGTCACAGCTGGATTGTTTAATATCATATTATGTAAGCAGTAATAATAGTACAACGGTAATGCTAGGCACCAACCTACATTATAATAATATATAAGCAAACAAAATCGCATGTTTATAATTTCGCCGGTGAAGCGATTTGACATTGACTACTGATTATGCATAGTAGGAACCTGTTTTACTACAAGAAGAAAACTACCTACCAAACTCATTTTTAACCAGTCTTTTATATTTTGAGTGGAAAGATAAATTTATCGATTAATGATTTTACAATGTTATGTGATTAGTTTTTTCGTTGACGTTTACACAAATTTATACTCAGAAAAACAGTTCAACTTAGTGGTTTTGACATCAAATTTGATCTAGCGGTGAAACGGTACTTTTGAGGGGTCAAAATTGAAAATACCTAGACATTTTCAAATTAGGTAATCGGGAAATCACAGCAACATTTTTACGCAATGCTGGTTTTTGACAAAATCAATATTTCTATTTTGTTGTGATTCAAAAATGAGTAACCGTTATTATAGATACTTGAATTTTTTATCAAATGTTTACGCGAGAATTTTCAATTCATTCAATTTTCAAAATATTTTGATTACATTTTTAGCTATTTATAGACATATTAAAGTTATTATTTTTTTTCTATAACAATGTCGGAAAAAAAATATTCACTCGATCAAAAACCTTGAAATTTTAATACAAAGTTATGTGAGGATGTTAGGATATGATACTATATAGGCTGACCGATTCGCTGAGAATCGTTTTTCATATTCAATGATTTATCGTTGAATTAAAATGTAAGGCAAATATAACAGTGAATTATTTCTTAACGATTCGGTACACAGTACACTCGATAGGTACTTACGAACTGTATAGTAGAGCGGTCACTTTGATACTAGTTTTTCAATACTAATACATTTTTCGATAATTACATTTTTTGATTTTTTTTATATAATATTTTGATAAAACAAATTTTATATTTATGTACATATTTTGATTTTTTTATAACAATAAAGTCCGTTCCCTAGTCATAAGTAATAAGTAATAATATCATATTTTGTTGTGCTATAGTGTTGTTTTTAGTCGGACCAATGAAGGAAAAGCTGTGCAACCGTGTTGCAACCTATTCCATCACCATGATTGATTTATTAACCATAAATAATTGCGTATAACAATATTTTAAATCATTATTACAGTAATTCATATAGGTGGGTATAGTGCGATCAGTTATATGAATATAATATTATAAGAATTTTATACATTTTCAGTTATAGAATTTAACCTTGTAAACGTTAATGAACGATTAATAGTACAGTTTATCTGTCCAAAAATTGTAAACAGATGACTTTTACCGGGCTTTACACCATTTGTCTTGTTAAAATTATCGAATCACTAATATTGTCGGTTACTGGCCAAAGAAATTATTATTGCACGTCCGATAAATTAGTTTGTAAAGTTGTCGTAATATTCATTTATTGGTGTGTATTGAGAATATTTTACCCTTAAAGGTTAGGTTACATTAGATATTCGTTCGATATTCGTAATTGACTCATTATTTCAATGAAACTGTAAAAAAAATATTGATAATTTATTGTTTGAAAAATTTAGAATTATTATACAATAGAACTTTCAATACGTTTCCACATACAACGGAAACTGATGTAAGTTTCACATCCTGTAGGCCTAACATTTAAAATAACTCCACTGTGTCGTACTGTTGTAAAAACACGTTTTACCTTTAGGTTAAAAATTAAAATTTATTTTAGAAAAAATATATTAACATATCTATATAGTTTAATAACTTAATTGTATAGGTACTTAGGTAATAGGTAAGTAATTACAATTTATGTACTTAAATGGGTACAACAATTATAGTTACATCTATTCACTACCTAGTACCTAGGCTATGTATAATATTATTAAAGTTTATAAAATTTCATCTTTGGAAGTGATTCTATTCTTATGATTAATTGCGTACTAATTCGAATATCTTCTTTGCGTCCTAAGGTTTCAAACTTAGCATTTCGTAAAATGGTTGATATAACTATTTTCATTTGATTCATTGCATACTTTTGTCCTAAAACATTATTCAAACGTTGATTAACCAAAGGATAGGTTCCGAAATATTTCTGAGTTAAAATTTTCAAATTAAAAGCAATAACTATACCAATGCAGTTTCTGGAGCCGGCGCTAAACGGTAAATATCCAAATATAAATTTCGCCTTATTTTCTTCATCCAAAAACCTTTCAGGGATAAATTCTTCAGCATCTGGATATATGTCTTCATTGCGGTGTAGAATAAAGGGATATACTGTAATTGTAGTCATTGGAGGAATAATGTATTTATCTAGAAAAAAATAAAACAATATTATATAAAATGTTTTTTCTGAAATTTAAAATCAATCTATTCACTTTTGATCTTTATATTAAAAAACAATTACTATTAATACTTATTAGTTATTAAAAATTGTATTCTCAATCCGAATGTATCAAAAATGCTGACTTGATTCACTTGAAGTTAAAAATTTAGTATCTATTTATCCAGATTTGTTTTATTTATTAAATAATTATAATTTGACTACAAATTATGGTAGTATACTAATGGTATAAATACACATACATTTTTATTTTGAAAAAAAAAATTATATACTCACCTGATTTATATTGAAATTAAAACTATTTATAAGCACCTGAACAAATTAAAACGCGAAAGTAACTACAATTTTGATAATTGTTAAAAAAAAATACTGTGACGATTTGAAGTACTGACCGAGCTGCAATGGTTTATCTAGTTCCCTCGTAAAGGCCGGCACACTTGGATACATTCTAAGTGATTCTTTGATTACGGCTTCCAAATATTTCATAGCATTTAAATCTTCCATCGTAGCATCTCTGTTAGAGTATCCAAAAATGCTACGTAGCTCGTCTCTGGCTTGATCCTGTTAAATGACAATTTTATTATTGTTAAAATGTAGCATGAAACAAAAAAAAATTCTTACTTGTATGTCCGGATGCATCCCCAGTAAAACTAAAATCATCGTCATCGCAATGGAAGTTGTGTCATGTCCTTCAAAAAGAAATGTATCTACTTCCTCACGAATGTCTTTGTCGCTCATCTGATCCGGTGTTTCGCTCAAGACGTTGAGAAGTAAGTCTAAGAACGATTTCTTTTGCGTTTTGTCTAACCAATCAGTAGTAAAAATATGTGTAAATACAACTATTGACTAAAGGCATTAATTTATTTTAAAATATTGAAATTCATCATGTGGGCGGGAAAAATAACGATAATCTTTCATTAATTGTACGTACCAAATTTACTGTCTGACTGCACTTTTTCAACTCCAGATTTATTCAACGACGCTCGTTTACTTTTAATTACCTACAGTAAAAACACAATATGCGCTATATTATACGTTGTTTGTTTAGCGTGTGTTTTATGATTACATGCAATATAGATAGGTACTAGGTAATGATAAAAAGATGACATGAAAATATAAATTAAATTAAAATAAAATACAATATTAAAATGTATAGTAATATGGATGATAACAGTGAATGATATTATTATCTCAATTTATTGAGAAGGCACGAGGATTTTCTAGTAAGATATCTGATGTCAAGGGATGTCATTGTTTTATTACATTTTCCGTTCTTGGGCTAATCAGTGTTATCTGCTACCTCAACGTTTCCGTTAATGTATTCTTGGTAAAGATTTTCACTGATCTCGTTCCATTCTGGGATGTACTTTTTCCTTTGGAATCTGTTACGAGTCCCGCGAACCTTTTGTAGCTTTAGGATTTAAGTGGCGTAAATTGGATGTATTTATCTAATTCGTTTGCGTAGTCTCCCCGTGCAGCTCTGCAAAAGTTTGTGGTTGTGATCTCTATTCCATCTACCTGACTTAAATGTGCGTTTGAATTTAACATCGAATACTAAACGGGAGTTATTCGGTTCGGTGGTACATGTACAATAATATACTCTATATTCCATTTACGAATGAACAGCTCGGCTTACCGAAACTCGTCTTGTTCACGCATCCCCACTACAAAATGGGCACCACGGCGAGCGTTGATGTCCGCTACTACGAAATTACAGATGCTGTCTCGCCGAGCCACGCGCCGTGGGAACCCGCCTTAAGTCGTTAGCTGTATTATGACACTGTCACTGATTTAATTATTCCACTCTCGCGTATACGCTTACTCTTTTTTGATTATCATACATATATTTTGTTTACACATAATAATATTCTTTTGCAAATTATTACGTTTTTTGTTTATACATTTTGTTATCGTTTAATAACCGGTCAAATCCTCGATGTTTTTATGATTCCCTGTATGCACGGCGGCAGCACCGGTGCCGAAAACCAACGACGGCCAGCGATGACTGTCCGCCTATAAAATAACGCATAGCCATCACCTAGGGGGCCAGACCGTGATCGGCGGCTCAGTCTACGTGCACGAAAGCGGTTCATTCTTAAATGGAATAGAGTATAGCACTTCGGTGGTCGAATAGTCATTATCGATATCTTGATCCTTAAGAATGCGAGAAATTTAATTGCTTTTTGACCTAAAAAATTGACTTGACAGATTATGAGTAGGTTAGAACATAGCTTTCTTGTCCAGTGGCACTGAAAAGGGCTGTTATTGGTTCGAATTTTCTGATTATGTTGTTTTTGGCTGGATTGCATATAACCAGGTCAGGAGATCGTTATCAACGATAGTTTAGCTCAATTGGCTGCCAAGTTGATGCGGGTCATTAGTCGTTAAAATCGCGCAGGGTGCACCACGTGGAGGCGAATTATCTATATGCTCCTTTATAAGGTTAGATTAGGTTAATATGCGTTATCGATGATAGGCAGGATAACCATCGGACATAGCATATTCTATATCATACCTATCACATCTAAATCTAGGAGAGTAATTATGGTATCCTTACTGCTTTTACCGTTGGTGTTACTAACATGGTTATCACAATAAACACTAAACGGTCTAAACGGTTAGGTATATGATTAAAATGTAATATTTTAGCATTTGGATGTACAAACGTTATCAGTATACTCGTGTAGGATTTTGATTGATTTAAAAAAACTTTGACCACTTCCACTCATTCTAAAAACCAGATCATTCCACAGCCAGAATTTGAATATACGTTCAATCACCGATTTGCAAGCACTTCAAAAACAAATCAATGTATTAATTTGAGTAGCTATAATATAATATATTATATTAGTTAAACATTTTTTTTTTGTTAGAAATTAGAACGATTTTTAACTTTAATTACACTAACTCATTTTTAATTTAGTTCGTTGGTACTTAAGTAGCACATATTTTTAAATGTAGGTATACCTTTTAATCGAATGAACATATTCAGCTGATTTACCTTTTTGAGCATTCATCTCAGTGCCCATTATCGTTTCTAAAACAAACAATATACTTAAGAAGTAGATGCCCATGCAATTTAACAATAGCGGTCCAAATAGTTGATTGGTTTGTTTTGTCTACATTATATAATGCAGAATATATATCGTATTTATTAAATAGGACAAGTCAGACACGAAATTCAACACATTTCTGCCATGGCACACTTACTGAACTGAAAACATGAACGTGCATATTATATAATTTATATAATTTATTATAATTCATGCATTGGAAATTATCGATTTATATAAAAGTCTGACATTATAATACTAACACCATTAGAATATAATATATTTTCATTATAATTTTATTAACAAAATACAATTTTTAGTTATTATGAATATATTATATTCTATAATTCTATCTATTAATAAAAAACACTATTAAAGATTTAGACATGTAATAATGTTTATCTTCAATCGTGATAAAAAATAACGAAGGCATTGAAAACGGAATCAATATGGCGTCGTCCGATAATGGAACAAGTTTTTTGGTCCATATTTACAGTTCAGTTGAGGACTTGTGGTCTGTACACTTGGCACTAATAACGAACGAAAAATAAATGGTACGTAATAAAAATTACCACAAATAATGTCCAAAGAACACAAAGTCATGTATTCAGCGATAGAGATTTCTTTATCGTCGTTTGCAGACGCGTCAAAAAGCTTATCCACCAATGTACGCGAGTGTTTGTTTATGGATGGATTGTACATGTCTAATGTCTTGAAGTGAAACGTATTGGTGAGGAGCTTCCGTCGGTTATGCCATTTCTGACCTGTATTTAATATTATAGATAGGTAATGTCTATTATCGACTTCCAGAATATTGGGTAAGCGTAATCGTTTAATTTAAGAGGGCGCTACACGGACATTTGCTGTCTCCATCTTACATGTGCGTTACATATCAAATTTAATTTCAGCAGATCACGTTTAGCTCTGTTAACTCAAAAATTAGAGTGAATCGACTTATTATAAAACTTGAGAGTAAACACATTATCTGTGCTTGTAAGTGAGATTTTTACGTTTATTCAGAAATGAAGTGAGTTATGAGCATATTTAATTTTTGCTATATGTATTATACATATACGCATAACTTGCTAAAAAATTGAACTATAGTTAAAAACCAACATACGAACACAGATAATGTTGTTACCATCAAATTAAGTTGATTCACTCTAACTTTTAAACTAACGGAAGTAAAGGTGATCAGCTGTTGAGAGTAAATTTAATATGTCACGCACTTGTAAGACGGATACCACAATTAATATCTGTCTAGCATCTTCGTAACTGTGACAAAAATACCTGAGCTCAACAAAAGACCTTCGTTCAGCCATGGTTTCAACATTTCATACTCTGGACCTTTTTTGATATATTGTGTATTGGATAGTAGGACCTGTAAAAACGCATAATTATTAATAATAGTAAACAATTATTATTTTACTGTAGTAGCTGATGACAACAAATCTTTAAAGCTTTGTAATTTAGCATTTGAAACAGCCGATGTACTATTACTTATTAGAATGTTCTGTGGAGTTCTGCAGGACAGTAACCGAAACACGTGTGTAGAAAAAAATCAATAAATTTTAATCAAAAATGCATTGCTATGATCTACCGTAACCAGTAACCACCATCTTCACAAATTTACAATCGATTTCAACAATACATCATCAGTACAATACCTAGGTACTCGCACTTGATTGTCTACCAAGTGACGCCTATAGTTAGGATAATATTATGACGAGAGTCGTGGGTAGTAGACAATAGTAGACTGCAGTTCGATTTTAATGCCTATACTATAACATAGTAATATTATTGTTTGTTTGTATGTAAAATTATCATATGTATTTAAGTTTGCCGGTTAGTCAGAATGTGACGAGTACGGCAGCGGTGGCGCTAACCTAACCGGTAGCGTGGATATTCAATTTAACATTTATATTTTTTATTTACATTTATCATGTCCGGCTATTGTTCAAGAAACTCACTAGGCATTTTAATTGTTTTAGACTCTGAGCGGAGCGATACATGTATTGATTTTACAAGGATATGTGATTTATTTTAAATTTTTAAATCTTTTTTTTTGTGTATCATCACCGTTTGGGGAAGTAAAATTGCATCGATTTTCTTCAACAGTATCTTGTTCAATGAGAAAGTGAATCTAGTTGCATTTGGGAGGTCAACATTTAAAATTCCCAGTAGTTTTTAAAAGCGCAGGGAATAACAAAAGAAAAATTAAGAAAAAACGAGAAATTTTAAGCAAGATTGGTTTTCAACAAAATCGATTTAGGTGTAACTTTAATACAAATTATGGTATATTCATGAACTTTTCACTGGTTATTTATATAAACATTTTCAAAATATTATGATTTGTTTTGAGCTGTTTACGGACAAATGTAGTTTCTAATTGTTTTGGTTTTTTTTTATAAATATCCATACAAATTTATTTGTTGGTTCAAATTGAATAATAATTTAATACAAGTCTCCTAATATATTGTTACAAGACAGTTGAAAACTATTAAAAATACATAGTCACAATTTTTTTTTATAAGCATTTAAAGTTCAAATTTTTACAAAAGGCGTAAAAATTATAAAAATGTGCAAATTATTTTGAGTTAAAAATTCATTAAAATGTTCTTTTTAAATATAAGATTTGAAAATTGAATTTAAGATTCTTCATAAGTTTGTCTACCTTTTTTAAAAAAAAAAATGTCCACCTGAAAATCAAATTAAATTTTTATGAGCGTCTGAAGTTCAATTTTTCACATTATTGGATATTCAATAGATTTATTATGTAGTGATTATCTTATTTTGTTGTAGTTTATTTATTTTATCAATTCCCATACTTGATAAGATTTTCAAAACATTTTGACTTGTTTTGAGCTGTTTACGGACATTTTCAATTTACAATTTTTTTAGTTTTTTTTTTTTCTATAAATGTAATTTATTTTTTGTGTCAAAAAGTGTGAAAATTTAATACAAGGCTCCTGATATATTGTTAAAATAGTAGTTGAAAAATATTAAAAATACATAAGCACACATTTTTCTTTCAAGCATTCAAAATTCGATTTTTTACAACATTTATCAAATTTAAAATTTAAAAAGGGGGTCAAGTGGATGTCGCTCTGCTGTACAGTAGGTTACAAGTAGATCACTGTATAATGGATGGTATTAAATTTGAATTCAATGATATAATATCATTGTATACGAAAAACGATTCTGAGCGGAGATGGTATGTCAGTCTAGGATATTTTAAATTATATTGATATTGACGTTATTTTACGGTACCTGCTAAGTTGAATTAATATTATTCATATTATTTAATTGTTAACCTAAAATTATCAGTGATGCTAGAAAAATATTATAACATATACTTTTACTCGTTAAAATTGATTTTAATATGTAATTTCATCCAAATTTCAACTTAAAATGTCTGTAAAAAATAACTGTGTTTATATATTTTTTAGATTTTTTGTTTAGGCTCCTGATATATGTTACAATAGCAGTTGAAAAATATTAAAAATATATAGGCACACATTTTTTTTATAAGCATTTAAAGTTCGAATTTTGACAAAATTCATCAAAATCTCGCAAATTATCAATCATTGTAATTAAATAATTATAAAATGGTCAGTTTTTATAACTAAGGATTGAAAATTTATAATAAAGATTCTAATAAATAGTATATACTGTAAACAAAAATCTAAAAAATATATAAACACAGTTATTTTTTACAGACATTTTAAGTTGAAATTTGGATGAAATTACATATTAAAATCAATTTTAACGAGTAAAAGTATATGTTATAATATTTTTCTAGCATCACTGATAATTTTAGGTTAACAATTAAATAATATGAATAATATTAATTCAACTTAGCAGGTACCGTAAAATAACGTCAATATCAATATAATTTAAAATATCCTAGACTGACATACCATCTCCGCTCAGAATCGTTTTTCGTATACAATGATATTTTATCATTGAATTCAAATTTAATACCATTCATTATACAGTAATCTACTTGTAACCTATTGTACAGCGGAACGACATCCACTTGACCCCCTTTTTTTTATTATTATTATTATAGTGCAACACGTTTTACTATTATGTTTAAATCAATCAAAAATGTACTTACTTTTAAATCATCAGGATCGTTTAGCAAAACGTAAGATCTGCCTGAAAGGTTAAAATGAACTACTGGACCATTCTCTCTAAATAACTCCGTTACAAATGGCAATATATCTAAATAATTTGTAAGAAAAATATAATGTTATCAATCTAACTAAATTTTGTTTATTGACAAAATACATTGTATGTAGCTTATTATATAACTATATATTCATTGCAGATTATATAATAATAATATACATTATTTTTATTTTCATTTATTTACATATATTTTAACTACTATATTTCACGCCAGGAATTGTAATCTTGTACCTATAATGTATATAATGTATAATGAGTCAATATATGTTGGAGCCCCCACAGGGGTACCCGAAAAATATTTGTCCTCTTTTACGTTCATTTAAACATTAGGTATTTCAGTACTTGCTTATAGCTAATAACTAACTGTAATCGTTTGAAATTTGATTTTTATAAAATTATATCTTCAAAAAAATATTTTCAAAAATATAATTACTTTTCAAATAAAGTGTGCTTAATTCAAAAATATTTATAAAAAAATCATATTGTAGGAACATAATACAGGTCTGACTATAGGTACGTTCTATATTGTTTCGATATAATATACAAACGAACTGACGAAATAATGTACATCTACATAATAATATACCTAAGTCATATTACAAATTTACACCGTCATCGATTAATTGAATCAAAAATCAATTATTAATGGTTGCAATTAGTGGCGTATACCTTTGGGCTGCAGCATTGCAAGTTTCCAGGAAAGCACCATCTCACTCCAAAAGCTTTTCGTCACGGACGGCACGTGAGACGAAATCTGTCGGTATTCCACAGGCATTTGTAGTCGAGACCATATCGCGTACGATATCAAACCCGCCAACGGCAACAAAACCACACTGTAAACGTTCAACTCGATCATTTCCGTCACGGCCGCGGAAGTCCGTTTAAATCAACTGATCGTTATTTCGGCGTAGAAGACAATATTATAAATTATTATGACGAACAATAAATTATTATGTCGTCTTGATATCGTATAATATATAAATTATTAAATACAAAATTTATTGTACATTATAAATAACAATATTACGTCACACCGCAGTCGCACACGATCTTTAACGAGTAAAGTTGTGCAGGCGATGTGCACTGTAAAGTGTGTATAGTTTTGTACGGCGATCGACATCGATCTGGAGCAGTTATTCGGTACGACGTCGCCCGAAATGCGACTGCTGATTTATATTATCCCCGAGGTCACAGCCGTAGTGCATAATAATTCTCGTTGTAATAACTAATACATAATAATAGAACGGTAATGATAGGTACGTCATTACTCATTAGTCATTAGGTATATTTTATGATTTTTGGCGTTCCACACGATAATGGCTTTCCTAACTAAAAATATAGATGTTTCAATGACACACGAATCTAAACAACTAATTTTTATTTTGCTTTTTTCGGTAATTTTTTGTAATTATTTATCATTTACATTATAATTGAAACAAAAATTATCATTTTTTTTCCGTTTACATGATTTATAAAGGATTTAACAATTAAAATAAATTTAACTTTTTAGCGACTAAATAATTGTATTATTTTAACATAACAATAATCATCATTAATAAACATTTTCATAAAAATAGAAATTTTCTATTAATTTTGTTGTATTTTATTATTTAATGGAATCATTTGATATATAAAGTTAAATTCATTAAAATTGTTTTAATATTTTATTTCATCGCAACTTTCGAGCTCTTGATCAATAGGTACAAAATTATATTATGGTTATTTTTGAATAAAACCAATACCAAATAATAGTAACTAACGAAATCGCAACTTCACATGCGCATATAACCTAGCCTATCCTTATTAAATTATAATAATCGGTTATTCATATTGTTTTTACGCCCAAAATTGTATACATATAACCTTTATATTTCGCTCTACCTTATTGAGTTATGCGAATAATTAAATGTCACCTCTACGAGTTCAAAATTATAATATCAGTATTATATTAACTATAGGTACTGTATATAGTGCTGACCAGAGACATTTTTTTCAAGCATTCCGTGAACCAGTAATAATCACTGTAGGTGTCTGTATTTTATGGTCTGTTGTACACATTTTTGTCACTAAAACATTGTTTTACAATAGTAGAGATAGACATTGTTGGAAAAATTAATAAAGGCACAATGGTTTAATTCTATACGGGTGTAAATCGTAGTCAGTTGAGCAAGTTTCGAAAACGTGAATACACCGAACTACAATTTCAGTGTTTTTACACTTTGTATACTTTGAATGAAAATAATTAATGAAACAACGACTGACCACAAAATATTATAATATATAAAAACATAACGTCACGTACTCCGCAACAGAGATTGGTTTATCTTTTGAAAATGCGTCCAACAGTTCATTCACTAATATCCGTGAGTGTTTGTTTATTGAAGAAATATTTACAATATAATATTCAATATTGTCTAATGAGTAATGACTTGAAGCGATAAATTAGTGCTGCCAACACTGTGTTGGCGAGGAGGTTTCGACTGTTTTGCCATTTCGAACCTTCAAAATGATACTATCATAATGTTATATCGTTTGTTATCAGTTTTACTGTTAACATTTTAATAGGTGGGTACCTATTTTGTGACTTTAATGATTAACCTAAAATGTTTTGACACATTTCGTACATTTTTAAGATTGGTACACAGTTACAGCGACGAATCAATAAATTATAAATTTATGAATAAATTACATCAGAAATTCAGAAATGTCTGTTTACTCACATGTAATAGGTCAGAGCAGCACCGTATCCGGGGGGGGGGGGGCACTGGGTAACCTGATTTTTTTTTTTTATAAATAATGGTGTCATAATTTAACAGGTGATAAGTATTCTAGATCTAAAAAAAACTGAAGAAAAAAAATAAAGAACACCCCAAAGAACTCCCGTAGGTGTGTACAAGCACGAGCGCATGAAAAAAATCTCGCAGGAAAGACTTGCATGAACTGATATTATTTTAAGTTCAAGTTTGTGATACAAAAGATAATTTATGTGATTTATTATTTTTCACTTATGAGTCATGAGTGGGAGATTCCAAATTATTTTTGAAAAATTAAAAATTATGGTTTATTCAACAAATTGCGCGTATCATTGCACTTGGATGTCCACGTCGTTTAAATGTGAACGAGTATTTTAAAAACTTAAAATTGTTAGAACTAAACTTTGATAAGCCTAGAATATCTGGACCCTTTGACTTATCTGTTTATTTCAAACAATAATAATTAAATTGAAAAACTACTAGTTTAAAAATTATAAATTATAATTTGTTTATAACTAATATGTTATTAATTATGGTTTTTGATTTTTTTTTTTTACGATATGTGCACAAATTGTAAAAAATGTATATTTATTATATTTTTTTATAATTATCATAACAAATAGTTTAAATAATTTACTGTTTTAAAAAAAGAAATTATAGGTACATAGAAAATAATATGTCTGTTCTAACTGAAAAATACAAATATACTAAATAATATAAACATGGATGGGTAACTAAAAAAACTAAACATCAAGTGCTTAAAAACTAAAAGATGTTTAAGTCAAACCTTAAACCTCTGGATAAGAATACATAGACAATAATTACACATACCTACGTTCTATGACCCTTACTTTCACATAAACAAATTCGTCAAATGCCTAATAACTATATTCTATAAACTATTAATGACTAAAGTTTACAAAATGTCACTTTTGGAAGTGACTCTATTCTTATAAGTAATTGCATACTAACTTTAATGTCTTCTTTGCATCCCGAAGATACAATCTTTGCATTTCGTAGGACGGTTGATACGACGGTTTTCATTTGATTCATAGCATACTTTTGTCCTAAAACAATATCCAATCGAACCCCGATTAACATTATTTGTTTTATTATTTTTTTTTTTCAATAATATTAGCTCAGTATTAGAGGTAAACACGTTTAATAACATTTTTGTTACACGCATAGGTGCACCGTATACGAAAATACTTAATTATTTTATCTTTTGAATACTGTATAAAATAAGAAATTTTAAGTTACCAATGCAATTTCTTGCACCTGCGCTGAACGGTATGTAACTATATAGAAATTTTGATTTATTGTCTTCGTCTAAAAATCTTTCAGGAATAAAGTCTTCAGGTTTTGTAAAAATGTTCCCATTCCGGTGTAAAATATAGGGAAATATTGCCATTGTCGTCATTGGAGGAATTGTATAGTTCGCTAGGGAAAAATAATACCAACAAATTAATTATACATACTAATTATTATATAAAACATGAAACATCAGGAATTAATTATATATTTAAAATATGTCCGTTTTCCGTTAATATATTTTTATTCTTAAAATATGTATTTAAACATCTAAAATTGAAAATTGTCGCCACGATAGTATCTATATTCATTATACCGCTATAATTTCAAGTAAGATAAATACTTACTGAGCTGTAACGTTGTTTCTAATTCTCTCGTAAAACTTGGTACACTTGGATAAAGTCGGAGTGATTCTTTAATGACTGCATCTAAATATCGCATGGCGTTTAAGTCTTCCATTGTTGCGTCTCGATCGGAATCACCAAATATACCATGTAGCTCTGCTCTTGCGTGATCCTTAAAGTTACTGTTTTTATATTTAAAGTGTAACAAGCACTTAAAAACGATGTAGGTATACGATAAAAATAATACACATATTACTTGAATATCTTGATGCATCCCCAGCAATAAAAGAGTCATCGTCATCGATAAGGAAGACGTGTCATGGCCCTCGAAGAGAAACGTGTCTACTTCTTCCCGAATGTCTTTGATGGTCATCTGATCCGGGTTGTCTTTCAAAACGTCGAGAAGTAAATCCAAGAATGATTTCGTTTTTCTTTTTTCTAAACGATGAACAAAAAAATATGCGCTGTTAACAAACTGGAAATAATGTCGGTCAAGGGGATTGATAATTATATTTTGTAGATATACGTAGGTACCAGCTGGTTTGATTTCGGGCTGCTCAATTTGATTTCCAGAGTTTTTTATCAATGATTGTTTACGTTTGATGACCTATAGTAATAATTAAAGACAATTTATCGTATTTGGTAAGTCGAGGGAATAACTTCAAATGCAACCAAACTCTATGGCATTATGTCACAACCTCCGCCAGAGGAATTTTGGATTGGAGGGGGGGGGGTTAGGTTATATTAGAAGGTACATTTGTCAAATGTAGCGGTATAAATCAAGTTTAGCTAAGCCCACGTACATTTTTCAATTTTATTTTGGAAATCTATGTATTAAAACCAATTAAGAACGATGATCCAAAAATTAATAGCCTTACGAAGTTCACGATTTTCAGTGTCTTACGCACAACGCTTACAGTTTACCGCGCTTATTATAACGAATTTGTACTTTTTATTTTTTCGATACCTAGGTTAATCAACATTTTAAAAATTATAGTGCAAAAATAATTCTGACAAACACCCATGGTGGTTTTACATAACAAGTCGAGAGATGTTTGATTGTCCGAGCGAGCGCAGCGATCTAGTGCCAACGCCAAGGTGTATATGAAAATACCAACATTTCAACTATCTATAATTTTAAAATAAGTATGACCACCAAATTTACATTTCCTAATGTTTTCAGAATGCTTAACTATATAAGAACCTGCATTAAACAAAAATAATTAAAAAATAAGGTTGTTCAGTAAAATAGAAAAGTTCCAAACACGTAAAATTTCCGGCGTTGTGCTAAATACATACGAATGCGTAAAACACCGAAATTCGTGAACTTTGTATGGCTATAACTTAAAAACTAATGATTTCTGGCAATTAATGTTTGCAACGTCGTTCTTAACTCGTTTCAAACCGAGGTTTCCGAAAAAAAAAATTGAAAAATTCGCGTGTTCGCTAAACTAGATTTGTTGCTAATAAATTACTTTAATTATATACAAGTACATATTATATAATATTATACCTATTTTTAAAGTGTCCATTGGATGGGAGAGGAGGGGAGGGGGGTTTGAAATGTTGTCATTATTAAAGGTTGCTACATATAAAACTATGATACATTTTTTAGTATACAAACATTATCGGTAAAATCATGTAACACTCTAATTGATTTAAAAAACGATCGACCACTTTCACTTATTCTATAGATCAGATCATTCCAAAGCCAAAATTTGAAAATTCGATCAATCACTGACCTGCAAGCACTTTAAAAATTATAATCGTTTATTAGTATTTTGTAGCATTGCCATAAAAATTTAAATATAACATAAAATAAATTACACTTTTAGTATAAAAACCTTTTAATGGAATTTACGTATTGAACTGATTTCCCTTTTTGAGCATTCATTTCAGTTCCCATAATTGTTTCTAAGACAATAAATTAGTTTATTAGCATTTTGTAGTTAAGTATTTAGGTCACCAAAGTTAAAACTAAAAGAGTTTAATTTTAAATATATTTATTATATAATGAGACCTCTCGAGTCTCGATTGATTGATTGTTCTAATATAGGTCGAGAGTGCTGAGAGTAGATATGTGTTTTAATGTTTTTTGGATGTTTAAGTTAGAGCTTTTACCCGTTAGTTTATGTTTTAGGCTAAAGACTTAACATTATTTATCAATTATTATAGACTATAAATTTATTATATCGGATATAAAAATAGTCGCCTGCCACCTGTTTGATCGTGTTTAGAAATATTATTTTTTATCACTTTTATCATAGTAATCTAACTATAGTACCTAATTAATTAATATAAACAAAAACAAAGATAGGCAAGTAGGAACCCTCTGCTGTACACTAGGTGTTGAATGGATCACTGTGTTCAATTTTAATTTAAAGATAATATATAATCGTTGAATACGAAAAACGATTCTGAGCGGGGACGGTGTTTCAGCCTAGAATATTTTATATTATATTATAATATTAATATTGCTGTAAATGCCTGCATATTATCCTAATATTATCAATGATTTTTCGGTTACAGGTGAATTACTTATGAGGAACCTAGTATTACATTTTTATCCTGACCTATAAGAATTTAACATTTTATACATTTTTAAGTATTAAATAATTTGAAAATGTTCGTGATTTTGATGAATTTTTAAGCTTTTTGACCAAACGAATAATTTTTAATTGACATATTTTGTAGAAAAAAAACAAGTTAGGAAAGCATACTCCGAGAGCGTGCTAAATTCCCGGTTTCAAAACATGTTTTAAATTCTTAATTCAACTTAATAAACTATAATTCCGAATACAATTTAAACCGGATTGATAACCCTAATATTGTTGTAGTATATTTTGACTGATATTAACTATAAAATATGATTATGTACAGAAACTACGGATACTATCTAAATTATATATTACTAGCTGATATCACGCACTTCGTTGCAAGTAAAAAATTTAAAAAAATTATGATTGTTCAACTCCTTTTTGGGTGTAACTCGCTGCACTAAGTGCAACTCTGACACTCTGGTAGGCAATCCGACTATGTAGGATCGTGGACAATGTATGACAGCATATCAAGTATACAATCCACCTGCTATAAGTGTTACTCAGTTACCTTGGTATGCAATGTGCAAAAATTTGATTTGATGCATGCTTGTATCTTATTTGCCTGAATAACCAATGGAAACCAATAATAAATAAAATATACTAATTTCTAATAATTATTTCTTCTATAACCAATATAGCAACCATTTATAAATAAAATCGTAAATCTCGTAAATCTAAAAATCCTGGTTTTATATTTATATTATATAAAAAGGTTCAAGTGAAACGTACAAATAAATGTTTATAAATATGTGGATTATAATCGATAATTTTACAATTAAATACCTATTATCAATAAGAGAGTAACAACCAACAAGTAAGTAGGTACAATAACATGCGATAACTTAAATTGGGTAACACACGATTTCGCACATTATACCTTTTTATCTACGATTCCGCACATTTTTTAAGTACAAAAGATTTTTTTTATCGAACCGGAAAGTAACACGATCCCGCATAAAAATTGTTGCGACGTTGTCAGTTATGGAGTTATGGTAAAAATAATATATAATAATATTAAATAAAACAAATAATTCAAAAATATAAAGTATAAAGAAAAATGTATTACAATTTGTTTGCTTAATATCCGAGACGAAACTAATTTATGATAAACGTTTGATTTACTTTGATTTTATATATAAATATTAAATATATACCTATATATATTAATATTAATATTTTAATAGGTATAAATAATTTTTATGTAATTTTAACTATCAAACTATTGTTAAAGTAAAAAAAAAAAATAGTAAAAATAAGCTAGAAATTGGAGTAAAACCAAATGTACATGTTGTACTATGTCTATTGTCTATAATATGCAATATTAATATCAAACATTTCTATGTCTAAAGTTATTTTTAAAATACTATCGGCAACGGCGCAAATCAATTTTGTGCGAAATCGTGTATCGCCGCTTAAATTATAACAAGTACCTATATATCAGTTCATTTATTCAACAAAAAATGTATGATAGGTAATTAGAAGTACCTATTGCAAATTTGAATTTTTAAAAGCCATTATTGCTTACAACTTATTCTATGAATACCTACTTATAATTTGCACATTTATTTTATTTGTTCTTAAATATTCTTTGAAATTTGATTAATTATTGATTTTTTTTTTCAAGCAATAATACTCGTAGCACACACGTGTACCAAAAACCAAACCAAAAACCACACTACTGTTCCACCCCCACTGTTCCACCCAAAACAGAAAAAAAATACTCGTAGGTAGTTCGCAATATGAATTTTTGAACGAAATTAGTAAAACACACGACTTTCAAACAGGTGATCTAACCCGTCGTATTTTACTATTGTTTATATATATATATGTCATCGGTTAGGTATGTCAAACGCGAAATGTCTCGGCAAGTCAAGCATATTGAACTTTTTATAAAATGCAATAACATTAATTACCACAGATGATGTCTAAAGAACATAACGTCACATATTCCATGATGGAGATTTCTTTATCGTCCACACACGCTTCCAAGAGCTTTTTTGTAAATACCTTTGCATGCTTATTGACGGCAGGATTGTACATGTCTAATGTCTTAAAGTGAAAAGTGTTGGTCAGTAGCTTCCTACGGTTTTGCCATTTCAAACCTAAAAAATAATATTTGACATGATATAATGCTAGATATCTGCAGTAACATCTCTTATGTGTATGTATTTTTTTTATCAAATAAGTACAATTTTAAATTTAAGTAAATAATTAAAAAATACCTGAGCTCAATAAAAGGCCGTCGTTCAGCCACGGTTTCAACATCTCATACTCGGGACCTTTGTTTATGTACTGTGTACTGGATAACAGAATCTATTCAACACAAAACACACCAGTTTTGTTTAAATATTTTACTTAGGAGAGGTTTCACATAATTTAAAAAACGCATTCGATAAAGTGCTGAACAGTGTCTTGTTTTAAGGATAAAGAAAAAATCCCAAGCGATTTCTACAAAATCTGGATTTCGACCGAATTCATTTAGAATTCTTTATAATTTTATATTACTTTTGTGGCCAAAGTTGGACGGCTCAGAATGTGGTCGGTTTTTATGTTTCTATACCATATGTACTATCGCCCAACAAGGTATTATTTTTAAATAATTAAACTTAATCAAATTATTTTATTTTTTCATCATATTATTACTAATATGACTACTATCATTATACACGCTGATTAGATATTTGTTAATCATTATTTTTTTATTTAATTATAACTCAATTAGAAGAGAAGTAAATCAACTAACGAGCAATCAGGTTATAAATAAAAATTTTTTTTTAATACCTACATATTTTCATGTTTATCTTATCCGAGACCTTGAAATGAATCAATGAACCGTTTATTTTTTATTTGATTTATGCACATCAATATCTCTATTTGCATTGTATCTACTGTGATATTTATATTACGAATAAAATATAGTTTTAGATTTAAAATATCAACTTGTTAAATTTTTCAAAATATATTATCAAGTGGCCGAAAAAATGTAGTTTCCAACAATATATAATATATAATAATATGTAATACATATTCCGTGTAATTCGTATTTATGATAATTTAACTATATGTTTTGTACATTTTTATTTTGATAATACTGCAACCTATATATTATAATGGATTATCGATTAATAGACACAATGTACATAATATATTTGGTACAATTAGCTGAATAGATAAAATCTTTAAATCATTAAATGATTTATAAAAAAAATTATAATACTAACACGTGGGCCTGATGAAAGAGCCGTACAGCGACGGCACTTCAATAGTGAGTTTATTAAGTGAAAAAAAAAAATAAAAGCTTAAATAAATTGTAGGTTGTACTAGGTATATACTATGTCGACGTTTTAAAAATCTTGAGGCCATTGGTGCCTACTGTCTAATATATCTTTTTGTTGGATTTCTAAGAAGCCTAATTGAGGATGGATTTGCGATAAGTGGATTTGATTGGTTATGTTGGTGTTTATGAAATTAAAATAATATTATTATCGAAAACCTTAATGACCTTGAAAATCGTACTTTTTTTACTAATATTTGTTTTATTATACTTGCTTTAAATGTAAAATAACGTTTAAATAATACGTATCTACATAATCGATGCAGAGGAATGGGCACACCATAAAAAAAATCTAAGGATTTTTTAAATAACTGTAATTCAGTTTATACATATGGTACATATAATTATTAAAATGTACTCACTTTTATGTCATCTGGAGAATTTAACAATACATATGACCGTCCAGTAATATTGACATGAACAACTGGACCATTGTTTAGAAATATTTCCGTGAAGAATGGCAATAAATCTAAAATTGTAAGTCAAGTAATTACAATAAAGACTAGTTATTTCAACACAAAATACAAATAACTATATTTGATTGGTAACAAAAAGTATACAGAAAAAATATTTACAATTTCGTGTAGTTTACCTATAGTATTATTCTAAATATGTTATGTATACAATTTTATTATAAAAAATGTTTTGATTATACTCATAGTAGAATATAAATAAATAAATAAATAAATATAGAGGAACTATATTAGTTCCGTTTTAGTTCAATCAGACCGATGAAGGATAAGAAAAAATTAATTAATCTTACAAGACCACCAGCATTAAGTATTTGTTTTAATATTATGGAAGTTAAACATTTTTATATCAAATAAGTGTGAATAAGAATATTCGTTTGTTCACAAAAAAAACGTTTGTGTTGACGTATTGTAACATCGGATTTGAAAACAATGAATAAATCGAGGCATCGATTTTGAACGGAGCTAGGTGAAAATTATGAGTCTGCTTAAACTTTGTGAATGCTTTTTTATTCGTTTACGATTGGGGCAACTATTGAAAGAATCGAAAAACTACCTCCCCGAGCATCGCCGACTAGAGTTCAAACTAAAAAAGTGTATCCATAAAAATAAAAAACATTGTAAGTTCACAACAATTTGTTCGGAATCTAATAGAGCGAAACAACAAATTAGAAGAATCCAGTTTAAATGTATAGATACTTATTATTATGACGAATTTGGAAATTTGTATTGCGGTAGGAAGTAAAACTGTTGCTTGTTGCTAAAAATCAATTTCTAATAAAAAAATTGATTGAAAACAAACCAAAACGTTCGAGTTAACTTGAAATGTTCAAAAATAGTTACATATAAAGAAATGTAGGACAAAAATGCTGAATTATCGTTATTTTAGTTTAGTTTGTTGTGAAATCGATGCCTCAGTTTTTTATCTGCGTAAATTATGTCCAAGCTAAAATGAATTGCACGAGTCCGTAGAATTCGTTAACTGATAGGTTAGTATCATGTATAAAGGTTGTATTATTATATTTTATGAGCTAACTAAAGTTTTATTTTATTTTTAATTTATTCAATATTTAACCTATACAGTGCCCGAAATGTTAGTTTATTCAAACCTTGCCGATTCCTTACTTTGCTTGTAACATCTATAGTCATATTGCAATCATCATTTTGTAACGGAAATATAATTAAGAAATGTAGGTAGTATATACTGCAGTATGGGCATGCAGTTACTTTAGTTCATTAATTATAATTTTAATCAAATGACTCATCTGTTCTGGAATTTTAAAAATATTAAAGAAGTATAGTCCAAAAACATTTTAATAAACCAATAATTTAGTGTGCCTAGGAACTTATAATTTGTGGAATTCATAGCAAAAAAAAAAAAAACTATTATTCTGCAAAACATATATATATTATGTAAAATTAATCATGTGTAGGTATTACCTATTAAAGTTTTATTTCATTAATTGAATTTCTATAAATTCAATATAGTAGGACTGTAGTAGCCAGTTGGTAATAACTACTCTCAAGTTTTAAAATAATGAAATTAACTATGCAACTAATTTTATCATTAGTGTAAATTGGTATTATTATTTATTACGAACATCGTCATGTTTTCATTATTTTTCAAAAACTTGTTGTAGGTAGGTATTATTTAATTTAAA
The DNA here is from genome assembly GCA_027563435.1 of Nasonovia ribisnigri. NCBI lineage: Eukaryota > Metazoa > Arthropoda > Insecta > Hemiptera > Aphididae > Nasonovia > Nasonovia ribisnigri. Next base: position 6,691 of record JANEHU010002777.1, on the reverse strand, counting down.
TTTTAAGCTCACATGAATATAGATATTATACTTAATAGTATAATATTATGTAATATAGACTTGAAGTTGATTACACATACCTAAGCAATTTACCGACAGCGTGGTATGCATAAATCATTATTCCCAGATGTCCCTATTTATATACATAATTCAACATAATAGTTTGTTTGTTGATGCATTTTTATCAACTGAGTAGTGATTTATGGTCCATATAACAAGCATAATAACTGGTAGTTTTCAATGCATAGGACGGTTGTTACAGAGTTATTTTATGGTTCATTGTTGTTAGGAAAAACTTGAGTTTCAATAAAGCCAAAGAAAATTCTTTAATTGAATAGCTTAAAATAATTTAAAGTTTAGTCAAAAGAAACGTGGGTTATCCCGTGAAATTGAATGAGGAGTGCAGTTTTCAATATTTATATAGGTACATACAAATTCTATTTTGAAAATATTGTCGTTCAACAAAAGAATAATATTTATGAAAAAAATCACTATACAAGTGAAATAGCTAAGTTTTTTGATAAATGTTATTTTAACATCATATGTTATGTTTAAATACTTCAAATCGCATAAATACTAACATTTTTTCAAAAAATTCAAAAATCAATTACGTATTTAAACTATTGTTGTAATCGCTTTATTTAGGTAGGTACGTAAACAAGTCGTTATACCTAAACAATTTAACAATTTGATTCACAAAGCGCATGCGCACCACTATCTGCGTATTAACATTTTGATTTTTGGAAATAATAATTATATTTGAAAACAATATTTTCAAATTTTCATTTAGGTACTTAGAGTTGTTATGTCCTTGCAGTTGTGTCAGGCGATACAAATACATTTTTTACAGTACGTTGAAATAATATTGATTTGTTTAAATTGAAATTCGAACGAGTAGATTTTGACTAACTTAGCATCGCGATAAAGATAATATTTTGTAAAACAGATTTGTGTACTCACTATAATGATAATATTCCGAAACGATAGGTGTAGATTGGGCTATGGTGATGATTTGAAAATGATATTAATCTATCAACATTAAATAATTTATAAAAATTGTCTGAATATAGTATAATTAATATTACACTAAGTGTTCAATATTTTCTACTTTCTTTTATATATAAAACCATTATTATAACTATAGTGCACAAAATTTAATAGCTCAACAAATATCGTTGGAATTCGAACCGTATAAATATAGTAAATACATTAACATTTTCAAAAATAATCATTTGATCAATAATTTTTACTGTAAACAAGAGACATAAAGCCTATTCAAGTAGTAACCTTATTACTAGCCTAACCTAACCTAACCTAGGTGTTAATGCGGTATTCTCAAAAATTTCAAACATCAAAATTTATTCAAATGCATTATAAAGGATAAACTAGGTCAAGCATACTTATGACAGTCCACGGCACTCTTGATGCACAAAAATATAAGTAGGTATTGTCCTACTGTATGTCTGTATAGTATAATTATTATTGTCGTATCTCCACGATAAAATAATATTATAGTTAGTATATTTCCATTATTGTATAAATTTACTAAAAAGTTACTTTAATGTATACGGCTATTATAACATTGAGTATTTTTGAAAAATAAATAAATATATAATATCGCTTTCGGGATTTCATAGATAGGTACCTCTGGGGTGCTTCATCGCAATACTGCACGAAAACAGAAGTTCGCTCCAAAGGTTTTTCGTGATCGACGGAACGTGTGATGAGATCCGACGGTATTCCAGCGGCTTCCGGAGTCGTGACCATACCGCGTACGATATCAAAATCGCCAACGGGATAAACACGATGTTGTACACGTTGGGTTCTAACATGGTCATATTCGGATTCGCGTGAAATGATTGTCTGACAGTCGCAGGCCCCAGACACGGGTTTTCGCGAAAAAACGACTCACGCACGTGTAAATAAAATATTATACGTTTACCCCGAGCGAGTGCGGAATAACTCTAGAACTGATCCCGCGCAAGTCAGTACTTAGGTCACAATATTATTGCTGTAGTTGTCCAGTCGGGCGGCGTTTCTCCCTCCACCGCGGCCGGAGGTACACTGGATAGAGAGTGAGAGTGAAAGAGACAATAATAGTTTCATTTTCAGCACAACCGGCCGAACAACTGATTACGTAGTGTCGAGGTCGTGTGAATTACATATTTATATTTATTATTACACCTACTTGGATGGCTGGATAGAATGATATACACATATTGATAATATTAAATATTAAATTTTAGTACTATTATTATTATATATATGTCGTGTTGCCGTCAGTGTTAATGTACACGAAGATCGTTTTTAAATGAAACATAATATAACGTTTTGTTTGACAGGTAGGCAAAATTATGAATTAATATAACCGAGAGTATTTTGTCTCAAACGGTGATATTATTTCAATCGTTGATCTATAATAATTGTGTGAAAAAGAAACAAAAAAAACGAATGCCTATGTATTTTTTTTTTCGTAAGCTATAAGTCTAGATACGATCGGAGAAGTACATCTCAAGTCCCCAAATTGGAAGGGTTTTACTCAAATATTATTCTAAATTACGTAAAAAATAAAATATATGTATATATTATAGCATTACCTATATAATATTATATATAGTATGTACCCGACATAGGAATATATGGAAAAAAACAATGCCATTTAAAACAGATACTAATGACAAAATATATTTTAAAATATTTTATAGGTTACGTTTAAAAATTATTGTGTTGTAAATATTTTAATTTTAAGCAGATACATTTTGAATATTTATTCACGCACGGCACTTTACGGTATACGTCTGTTTTTTAAATGAATTATCGATCTCAAAATGATGAGCCGATTACATAGTTATTTATTTTTTTACTTACAATGTCCTTTCAGGCTTATGCACAATATAAAAATAGGTATATTTAAAATTCCTCCTATAGGTACCAATAGTATTACTTAATAATTATTGAGTTTCATCATATTATTTTATAAATTACCTATCGTTATTTTGCACATGTACTTACTATCTATGTACCCATTATACCTACGTAACAGTAGCAATCATCGAGTACGGATTAACCTTATACCTATATGTATGTGTAATATGTATTAATTTTTTTTTGCATACCCCAGTGGTTTCTAAACAGTAATCTCTTCTGACACATCGTTATTGAATTCTATTCTAATTTGGGGCGCACTTATTTATAACATTATGTTTTGTACTTGTTACGCTCTATTTGCATTTTAATTAAAATTAGCGGCGTAAATGAAGTTTTGTTACCCACAAGACAACGATATAATATTATGTGAGCACTTATATTTTATTATCACGTCCAAATTATCTATTATTTTATATTGTTCAATGATTAACCTATATATGTTATAAGTTACCTATAAATCGATTTTGCGAAACAAAAATGGACGCTAGAATAATAATAATTAGTATTGAATGTACATATTCATATTTCTAAATAATATATAATTTTATTTTTACTGATATCACGACAATGATAAATTATACAGTTACCGCATTTTCCTTTTATCACAGAATTTATTATATTACGGGTGTTTTATAAAATAAATACTTTGACAATTTTTTTATCACCAAGTACATAATAGGTATTTTCATATGACGTTTATAATCGTTTAAAATAATGCTCTCGTAGGTATTTGAATACAAAGTTGAAAGTACAAACGGTCGTGATGGGACTACATAACAATGAGAAGAATATTTACGGAAAACAATAATTGTAATGTTCAAGACAATTTACTTCAATGTAACAATATTGAATATACCTCTACATAATAATATATAATCGGTAATGATTAATCTTTGGAATATGCCTATTTGTTTTAAATAATTGTTCTACGTTTTCGATTCTTAACGTTTGCAGGTTAACAGCTGTAAGGTTAGGTTAGGCGCATTTGTTACGCCGATCATTGACTAAGTAAATTTTATGATAATATAGCTATTAAAGTAATTTATTTTAGCAGTATTAATAGGGTAAGTTGAATTAATTTTAAAATTATAAAATATTATAATAACATAGGTACGATAAAAGTTTCAGGTTAGCACGAATAATATTTTTGATTACATCAGAATAACTAAAATTTTTATTATTCGTTTAAAATATGTTTACTGTCAACATTTTAACTAAAAAATTCAATAAAAAAAGGGGGTCAAGTGGATGTTGCTCCGCTGTACAGTAGGTTACAAGTAGATCACTGTATAATGGATGGTATTAAATTTGAATTCAATGATATAATATCATTGTATACGAAAAACGATTCTGAATGGAGACACTGTGTCAGTCTAGGATATTTTAAATTATATTGATATTGTTATTGTACGGTAGCTGATAAGTTGAATTAATATCATTCATATTATTTAATTATTAACCTAAAATTATCAGTGATGCTGGATAAATATCATATATACTTTTACTCGTCAATATTGATTTTAATATGTAATTTCGTCCAAATATGAACTTAAAATGTCTGTAAAAAATAACTGTGTTTATATATTTTTTAGATTTTTTGATTAAAATATGTGCTATTTATTAAAATCTTTGCTTTAAATTTTCAATCCTTAGTTATAAAAACTGACCATTTTATAATTTTTTAATTACAATGATAGATAATTTTCGAGATTTTGATGAATTTTGTCAAAATTCGAACTTTAAATGCTTATAAAAAAAATGTTTGCCTATGTATTTTTAATATTTTTCAACTGCTATTGTAACAATATATCAGGAGCCTTGTATTAAATTTTCATTATTTTTGGTCCAACGAATAAAGATTTATTGGTATTCATATAAAAAAAAAAAATTGAAAATTGAAATGATCCGTAGAAAGCTCAAAAACAGTCAAAATATATTCAAAATTAGATGGTTTATAGAAAATGCTAATATAAACATTCAGTGAAATTTTCATGCATCTACAGTTTTTCGTTTCTGAATTGCAACAAAATAAGAAAATCGCTACATGAAAAATCGAGTGAATATCTAACCTTTTAAAAATTTGAACTTAAAATTCTCATAAAAATTTATTTTGATTTGCTTATAAACATTTTTTTATTGATAGAATTAGGCAAACTTATGAGGAATCTTGTATTACATTTTCAAATCTTAGTTATAAAAAGAAAAATTTTTATGAATTTCTAACTCAAAATAAATTGCAAATTTTCGTCATTTTTACGTATTTTGTCAAAATTTGAACTTTGATTACATATAAAAAAATATTGTGACTACGGATTTTTAATATTTTTCATCTGCCTTTGAAACTATATATTAGAAGCCTACTATTAAATTTTCAAGATTTTTTACCCAACAAATAAAATTGTATTGACATTTATAGAAAAAAAAACTAAAAAAATTGGAAACTGAAAATGTCCGTTAACAGCTCAAAATAAGTCAGAATATTTTGAAAATGCTATGGTGTGTAGAAAATGCTTATATAAACATTCGGTCAAAATTTCATGTCTCTATGGTTATTTCTTTTAGAGTTATACCAAAAACCAAAATCGATTTTGTCGAAAATTGGTTTTCCGTAAAAATTCCCGTTTTTCCCATAATTTTTCATTTGTTTTTCCAGGCGCTCATGAAAACTACTGGGAAATTTTAACTTTTGACCCCCCAAAGTACCAACTAGATTCACTTTCCTATCAGAAAAAGTACTATTGAAGAAAATCGAAGCATTTTTTCTGTCCTAAAACGTGATGACAGACACAAAAATAAAAAAAAAAAAGGGCGGTAAGTGTATGTCGCTCTGCTGTACAGTAGGTTACAAGTGAGTCACTGTAATGGATTGTGTTAGATTTTTATCCAATGATATAATATCATTGAATAAGAAAAACGATTCTGAGCGAAGACGGTCAGTCAGTCTATAATATCTTACTAAGTCTAAATGTATTTGATGATATTATTGTGAATAAAGTAATTAATTTTAGTATTATAGGCATTAGTATTTACTATGGTTGGTTAAATTCATTTTTCTCAAAAAAAATATTTTAAAATGCCATTGCGTGTATATAAAATATAACAATATATTCTAAAAGTTTCATATACCAACAAATAATATTTTTAGATTATATCAAAATAACTAAAATCATTATTCTTGGTTTGAATATGAAATTTTGTCTAAATTTGAAATTAAAATGTCTGTAAAAAATAAATATGTTGATATAATTTTTAGATTTTTTGGTTACAGTATGATTTATTTATGAGAATTTTTGTTTTAAATTTTCAACACTTAGTTATAAAACTGAACATTTTATAATTTTTTAATTACAATGATTTATAATTTTCGAGATTTTGACAAATTTTGTCAAAATTCGAACTTTAAATGCTTATAAAAAAAAATCGTGCCTATGTATTTTTAAAATTTTTCAACTGATGTTGTAACAATATGTAAGAAAGCTTGTATTAAATTTTCAGACTTTTGGCCCAACAAATAAAAATTTATTGGTATTTATATAAAAAAAAACTAAAAAATTGAAAATTGAAATGGTCTGTAAAAAGCTCAAAAACAGTCAAAACATATTCAAAATTAGACGGTGTATAGAAAATGCTTATATAAACATTCAGTGAAATTTTCATGCATCTACAGTTATTTGTTTTTGAATTGCAACAAAATAAGAAAATCGCTACATGAGAAATCGAGTGAATATCTATCTTGTACAAATTTGAACTTAAATGCTCATAA